>CAKNXH010000378.1:81645-97664 GCA_932178445.1 Andricus quercusramuli
CATACATACAGACAAACATACATAAAAAAATGACAGATAAACATACATACAAACAAACACACAAACGGACATCAAAACAGACAGACAAACAGACATACAAACAGACAAACAAACAGACGAACAGACAGACAAACAGACAGACAAAAAAACAGGCAAACAAACAGACAAACAGACAGACAGATAAACAGACAAACAGACAGACGAACAGACAGACCATAGAATAATTCTTTCGGAAGTCCTCGTGATAACAAACAAAAAATCTACAGACAGACAGACTTCTTGTAACAACCGTTTTTTTGGGTTTAGGGGTCTCCGAACGTGGACGTTTGATGAGAACCGGGAAGGGGATCAAATTTTACACAAATCTAATACCTTCTCTGGATGAGATTGTAAAAATTCCAATAAACAATTCATCCTTGAAGACGTATTATGGATCTGGCGAGAAGCAGAGTCATCTGAAGCACCTTAGAGTCTTTCATATCGTCAAATTGAAAGAATCAAGGTCTCAAAAACATTAAAAAATTAAATATTATGTTTTCAAAATTAGAGTTTTTGAAAAGGAATAATAAAATGTGAGATGGGTGTTCAAATCAAAGCTTCAAGTATTGAAAAGTTTTGATTGTATCCCAACAAAATCGGCCTCGAGGACAGGCCGTGTTGAGTACATGTTTTTTGGGTCGCTGAATCCGAATCCGAGGTCCAAAAAACTCCAGCATGTCAGGGTTCTGACATAACCTCATAAAACCTCATAAGATTTTATTTTTTCAAGTCCGGGGGTCAGACCATGTTTATTACATGTTTTCGGGGTCGCTGAATCCGAATCCGAAATCCAAAAATCCCAGCACGTCAGGGTTCTTACATAACCTCATATGACCTCATACATTTTTTTCAAGTCTGGGGGTTAGACCATATTTATTATATGTTTTTGGCTCGCTGAATCCAAATCTGAGGTTCAAAAAACCCCAGCAAGTCAGGGTTTTCACGAAGCCTCAAAAAACCTCATAAATCTTATTTTCCGAATCCAGGGGTCAGACCATATGTACTACATGTTTTTGGGGTCGCTGAATCCGAATCCGTGGTTTAAAAAACTCCAGAACGTCCGGGTTTTGATTTTCAAAGAAACTCGTGAAATTTGTTCATCCGACTTACGTGTGTCTGTTACTCAGAGAAATGTCCCCTTGTAAGAAAAGGATGTTTCTTGACCTAAATGGAATTTCCTTTTAAATTCAAGGTTAAGAGGATTTTCATTTGTCTCAACGGGAATCCTTTTGTAGCCAAACATTTCCTTATGCGATTAGGATTCAGCGACCCCGAAAACATATAATAAACATGGTCTGACCCCCGGACTTGAAAAAAAATGTGTATGAGGTTTTTTGAGGTTATGTCAGAACCCAGACGTGCTGTGGTTTCTTGGACCTCTGATTCGGATTCAGCGACCAAAAAAACATATATTCAACATGGTCTGACCTCCAGGCCCGAAAAAAGATTTTTTTTTGTGTGGCTGTGTTATGAATCTTCTTTTATATCGAATTATTCTTGTTTAAAAACCCCATTTTCGGTAAAAATCAATCTTCTTTAAATCCTGACGAATTTATTCTCAGAATACAGATTTCTGGTGTGAAACGCCAAGATAACGTAAATTTATTGAAAAGTTGTAAATCTTCTTCAAAATTTTAAAAATATACAATTGGAAATTAAATAAAAATTCCAAGTCCTGACGAAAAACAGTACCTTCATCAAAATTGTTGTACGATTCTAAATCTTGCTCAAATTAGTCAAATTATAATTATTCTTGTTTGCAAATACAAATTTTTGATTTAAAAAAACAACGTTACCTAAAATTGTGATATGTCCAGGTAAAATATAGTGAAATATCTAAAGATGTTTGAAAATTGTCAATATTTTTTGAAATATAATCATTTTTTTATGAAATAACTAATTTACTATAAAATACTTTAGCATAGCCTAAATCCGTTCGAAAATTTTACTTGAACTGTAATGATTGTTCTTTTGAAATACAATGCAATTGAACTGACGCGACTTATGCGCTGAAAGTGCAGCCCTCATGCAGTTAGTCACGCTTGACTAAGCAACAGGTTGGTCCAAAAATGCATTGGATTTTTTTTCCATTTTTAATGCATATCGCCCGGAAATTTGTTCGAATTCACGCGAAAATAATTTCATTTTTTTTGTTTTCAAAAAAATGATATTCAGAGGTGGCGCAAACCCCATGAAGTTTAACACATATTTCCCATAATAAAAAAGAAATACTTTTTTGTCAATTTCATTCAGAATCGTCAATATAAGTTTATTCTAGTTAAAACTTAACATTTTGCTTTACAATTAGCCATAGAATGCGAATCAAATATCAATTTTCAAAGATCACCCTCATCATTCTGTTTTATAGGGTTCCATGAAAACCCCATAAGTGAAAGAATGGGTTTTCCGAGTAACTTATCGTTTCCAGTTGAAATTTCAACTATCTGGTTAAAGTTCTTCGAATTTTTTTTTCTCATGACTAGAAAGTTACAAATCCATTTTTGAAACTGGGACCTGGAATGAAGAACGGTCTCGGACAAGGCTTGCACTACCCTTGATCTTAAGTCCAGGAAATCTGAAAATAAACATACATAGCCATGTGAACCATTTTCAATTGGACTAAATAATATAAGACACCAGATGCGCTTGAGTACCCGCGCAATGACCCTTTTGTCACTAGACTGCTGTTCGTCACGCATTACTGAGCAAGCTTCTCTCGACCTTGCGACTCGAGTTCTCACTCTTTTTTTTATATCTTTTTTTTTATTCTCTTTTCATCTCTTTGTTTTAAATTTGAATATTATATTAAAAGTTTTTTTTTTTTAAAGCAATTCTTCGTCACCAAAAATTTAACTTTTCTATTTTTAGTGGGAAATTCATCGTTTTTAGTTTAAATTTCATCCATTTGCTTAGAAGTTGATCTACTCTGCTGAAACTTCATTTTTCTGTTGCAAATTCATGAACTTAGTTAGAAATTCATCTCTTCGGTTGGAAAATGAACTATTTTGTTGAAAATTCAAATTTATGTGCTGAAGGTTCTGGGTTAAAAATTCAACTATTGAAAGTTAAACATTTTATTTTTTTTTTACCATACAATTTTCGTTGAAAAAGTAATCTCCTTCTCTTTAAAGTTTATCTACTTCGTTGAACTATGCACCTTGTTAAAAATATTTTTAAGTTGAAAATTAATTTTTTGAACTCAAAATTCAACTATCCCATTTTTCATTAGAAATATTATTGCTTGGTTGAGAGTTTAGAAAATTCGCAGTGTTTTCATGAAGAAAAATTATTTTACTGACTTCTATAATAATTCAAAACAATGAGAAATTTGATCTGAAATGAAAATTTTCTTCCATGGAGTGTATATATACTAATTCTATGTGTTTTCAAGAAAATATTAATAAATAGAACAAAGTTGGCAATACCAAAAATATGTTTTTTGTCATTTTTTATTTTTGAAACAAATTAGTGAAGCCAACTTTTTCAAATCAGCCTTGGACAGACCTTTTAGAAATTTAATCGGCGTTAATTCGAAAAAATAGAATTTTAAATTACTTCGCTTCACCGATGATAGTTATGGGATAGATTAGGCTCTCAATTTTAAAGGCGATTCATCCTTTCTGTATTCTTTCACTTCCCTTATTTTGTCGATTAAGAGACGCCTGAAATGAAAGCCCTTGGATACTGATCGGTCCAGGTAGAAAGTTTCACTTAGTGGATGTGATTAGAGTAAAGAGTACGAACCTTACTATGGAATTATTAGTAAGTTTGCTTATTATTGTATAATCTATAATACATAATGACTCAGTGAAGCTCTTCGGCTGGGGTTTTCACTAGGGAGGCTAATCAGCGATCCTGCCGGAGCAGTTTCGCGAAAAGAACGTTTTATCTCAAATGGGCGACTCGGGAATTCTTAAATAATCTAAAAATTTGTATTTTTTCTTGAACCTCTCACACATCAATATTGCAAACAAATTTTGAACATCCTATTGAATTAATTTATATAACACCCTCAGTTTATCAGGTAATTGACTCAGTCCGTTTATGATGATGCAAAACCGGGTTCACCCAGTAACAAGTTCAAAAAATAATAATAATTAGAGGATTTTGGTAGCTAGTAGATGGCAACTCTAAGAAAGCATCCAGCGGCGAATATTGTCACCTTCAACGCATCATTTCGTACCTACTACAACATAATCGCAAATTGTTTCGAAAAAATTATTTAATTAATTTGCATTCTCATATCATCAGGAACTCTACTAAGTCCGTTTCTGATGATAAAAAACAGGATTCACCAGGTAACAAGTTAAAAGAATAATAGTAATTAAAGAATTATGTTAGCTAGTAGATGGCCGATTGCAGCTATAAGGAAGCATCCAGAGGCGAATATTGTCATCTTCATAACTTGCGGCCGCTGTGTGAGGATAACTTCGGTGAAACTCGGATTCAAAACGACACCATGCATCTGATTTTGTACCTACTACAACATCATCGCGAATGATTTTAAACAACTTATCAAATTGATCTATAACATCCTCATCTCATCAGGAATTCGAGTTAGTCCATGGCTTATCATGAAAAATGGGGTTGACTTGATAACAAGTTACGAAAGTAGTGATAATTAAAGAATGATGATAGCCAGTAGATGCTAGATGGCAGCTTTAAGAAAGCATCAAGAGGCGAATGTCGCCACAACATAATCGCTAATGATTTCAAACAAATTATTAAATTAATTTGCATTCTTGTCTCATTAGGAACTCGACTATGTCCGTTTCTGATAATGAAAACCAGGATTCACCAGGTAATAAGTTAAAAGAATAATGATTATTAAAAAATTATGGTAGCTAGTAGATGGTAGATTGCAGATTGCAGCTCTAAGAAAGCATCCAGAGGTGATATTGTAACCTTCATCGCTTGCAGCTGCTGTGTGAGGATAATAGCGGTAAAACTAGGATGCCAAACTACACCATGCATCTAATCTTGTACCTACTACAACATCATCGCTAATGATTTCAAACAACTTATTAAATGAATTCATAACATCCTCATCTTATCACAAACTTGACATAGTCCGTGGCTTATCATGAAAAACGGGTTTCACTCAAAAACAAGTTACAAAAGTTATAATAATTAAAAAATTATGGTAGCTAGTAGACAGTAGATGATAGCTCTAAGAAAGCATCCAGCAGCGAATATTGCCACCTTCAAAGCTTGCGGTCGCTGTGTGAGAATAACAGACGTAAAATTCGGATTCCAAGTTACAGCATGCATCTAATTTTGTAGCTACTGCATCATCGCTAATAATTTCAAACAACTTATTAAATTAATTTTTAACCTCATCTCATCCGGAACTTGACTTAGTCGTGGCTTATCATGAAAAATGGGGTTAACTCGATAACAAGTTACGAAATTAATGATAATTAAAGAATGATGATAGCCAGTACATGCTAGATGACAGCTTTAAGAAAGTATCTAGCGGTGAATATTGCCACATTCACGGTTGCGGCCGCTGTGTGTGAATAACAGCCGTAAAAGACAAGCTTCAAACTACACCATGCTTCTCATTCTGTACCTACTACAACATCGTCGTGAAAGATTTCTAACATCATACTAAATTAATTTATAACATCCTCATCTCATCAGGTACTTGACTTAGTCCGTGGCTTTGGATGAAAAATGGAGTTAACTCGATAACAAGTTACAAAAGTACTGATAATTAAAGAATGATGATAGCCAGTAGATGCTAGATGGCAACTCTAAGAAAGCATCCAGTGGCGAATATTGCCACTTTCAACGCTTGCGGTTGCTGTGTGTGAATAACAGCCGTGAAAGAAAAACTTCAAACTACACCATGCTTCTCATTCTGTACCTATTACAAAATTATTGTGAACGATTTCTAGCATCATACCAAATTAATTTATAACATACTTATCTCATAAGGTACTTGACTTAGTCGTGGCTTATCATGAAAAATGGAGTTAACTCGATAACAAGTTACAAAATCAATGATAATTAAAGAATGATGATATCCAGGACATGCAAGATGATAGCTTTAAGAAAGCATCTAGCGGCGAATATTGCCACATTCACGCTTGCGGCCGCCGTGTGTGAATAACAGCCGTAAAAGACAAACTTCAAACTAGACCATGCTTCTCAATCTGTACCTATTACAATATCATTGTCAAATATTTCTAACATCATACAAAATTAATTTATAACATCCTTATCTCATCAGGCACTCGACTTAGTCCGTGGCTTATGATGGAAAACGGGGTTTACTCGATAACAAGTTACAGAAGTAATAATGATTAAGGAAAGATTGTAGCTAGTAGATGGTAGATGGCAGCTCTAAGAAGGCACCCAGAGGCGAATATTGTCTGCTTCAACCGTTGCGACCGCCGTGTGAGGATAAGAGCGGTAAGACTCGGATTTCAAACTACACCATGCATCTAATAGTGTACCTACTTCCCCTACTACAACATCATCGCTATTGATTTCAAGCAACTCATTAAATGAATTCATAACATCCTCATCTTATCATAAACTTGACATAGTCCGTGGCTTATTATGAGAAACGGGTTTCACTCGATAACAAGTTACACAAGTTATAATGAAAAAAAAAATTATGGTAGCTAGTAGACAGTAGATGATAGCTCTAAGAAAGCATCCAGCAGCGAATATTGCCACCTTCAAAGCTTGCGGTCGCTGTGTGAGAATAACAGCCGTAAAATTCGGATTCCAAGCTACAGCATGCATCTAATTTTGTAGCTACTGCATCATCGCTAATAATTCCAAACAACTTATTAAATTAATTTATAATATCCTTACCTCACCAAGAAATTGACTTAGTCCGTGGCTCATTATGAAACGCGGGGTTCACCCGATAATAATTTATAAGAGAAATAATAATTAAAGAATGATCGTAGCTAGTAGATTGTAGATGGCAGCCCTAAGAAAGCATCTAGCGGCGAATGTTGCCACCTTTGACCCTTGTGGCTGCTGTGTGTGAATAACGGCCGTACCTACTAGAACAACATCGTAAAAGATTTCTAACTCTATACTCAATTAATTTATAACATCCTCATATCATCAGGTACTTGACTTAGTCCGTAGCATGTGATGAAAATACGAGTTCGCCCGAGAACAAGTTAAAAAAAAACCTAATTAAAGAATAATGGTAGCTTGTAGATGGTAGATGGCAGCTCTAAGAAAGCATTCAGAGGCTACTATCGTCTTCTTTAACGCTTGCGGCCGCTGTGTAAAGATGAGAGCGGTACGAGACCAAATCCATACTAACACCATGTCCCTTATTTAGTACCTACTACGACACCATCGTTTTAAAAGATTTCGAACATCCCATTAGGAAACATTAAGAAACATTATTTTTTGCTATAGGTGATTTTTATGAGGATCTTATTTTTGAGAAATCGACAAACACCGTATGCTATACGGTCGTTGTCAACGCAAGGCTGATGCTTCAATAAAGCCAACGAGATGAATTGATCTTGCTCAGGATCGACACGGCTTCTGCTATACGATGCTGAAACACAATCGATGACGAATGCAAGATACGGATAATCGGATTATATAAATTGATGGATGGATTCTGCGGTAGTTTCCAAATCCCAAATGGTACGCTCCCATGATGTACATTGTAAAATAAATCCACCGCGGATTAGCTTGTGTGTTGTCTCCACCTAATGCACACATGCATACATGCATACATACATGCCTAGATGCATGTCCACTTTGGAATTGACAGGAAATCTAATCGGCTATTATTATTTATGGGTATTCTTGTTATACTATTTCTAAAAAAATGTATATCTTAGAAGAAGAAATTCTTCACGATTAACTATAATCATCTAACATTCATTCATTCCGTGAATATTGAAGCTCTTGGACAAAAAACACGCGAACTTTTCTATAATATCAATGTCAGGTTTTTATTAGTATAAGTTTGATATTTCATGAAATTGTTTTCAACTTTTTTAAAATAATTGTTGAGCAAGCAAACAAAGCATTATAAATAGTTTTTTTTTTAAGAGTGAGTTATGTGTGGTATTAGCATGTTCAGGACTCGAAACAAAAAACTAAATGCTATTAAAATTGCGCTTTAAAAATGTTGTGACCTTTAAAATTGCACATTAAAATTTTTGCAACCAAAAAAAATATATAAATTGAAAGCCGTATATTTCTTATTTGAGTAATAAATATGATATGAAAACTATATGAATTCAGGCTAATACATTCAGTTATTTGATGATATTGGATAACCAGCTAGACCACTTTCTCTTTATAATACAATTTCAATTTTTCTTCTATCTCTGGTGTTTTTAAAATAAAAAATTTGTCTTACTTTCGAAGGATCATCCAAAATGTATTTATGGTGTTTTTTTTTTTGCTTACTTGTCAATTAAAAAACATTATTTTCAACGGTAAAAATGATTGTTGTACAAAAAATCTATCCAATCAATTTTATTGTTAGTTGATACTATGTATCAACTAATATGTATCAATGTATATATTCCGTCATTTTAGTCTGAAATCATTCAATTCTGAGAATTTTCAATTCAAAATGAAAATTTGGAATTTTAAACGCTTTGAATTAGGAATCATTCTCCTTTAACTGCTTTTTGATGAAATTGTTCAGCTTTCAGAATTTGTGTCTGGAATTTTCAAATCTTCAGATATTCAAGGTTAAATTTTTTTAATTCCACATAAATTAATTTCAAACACTTGTATTTAGAACTAATACAAGCTTCATTCCTCGTCACTTCATTCGAAAAATTGTCCTTTTTCCAAAATGGCGCCTAATAAAAAATTGTTTGATTAAACATTTTCAAAATTCAGAAGCGTTCTCTATATTACTAATCAATATTAGTTGATTATTTATTTACTTCAAAATATTTCAAACACAAAATTAAGAAACTTCATTATTAATGGATTTTTCAAATCTTTGCATTCTGGATGTTGGGACGCGTGCATTTATAGTTTTTAAATGATTATTTCTCAACTGCCCCAAACTACAAATTTGAATACCACCAGGTGAAAACATCAACATTTTATTATTAATAGGAAATTTTTTCAAAATTGAAAAGTTCGTGATCAGGTGAAAATCTGAATTTCCCAATGGTGACACATGAACGGCTACAGCTTCATTGGATTTTTAAAAATGTCGTAGAGGAATTTTTTGGCTCCTGGATAATTACTTTGAACAACAAATTTGTTTAACATCCTAGTAGCAACAGGGAATTTTTTATAAAATTACAAAATTCGGATATTTCCATCGTGACCCCTAAGTGGCTACAGCTGCTTTGGAATTTGTCTTTTCATTTAGAACAAAATTTCTTTGGCTTCCAGATAGTTACTTTGAAGAAGAAACAATATTTTCAACGTTCTAGGAGAAACAGGACATTTTTTAGAAAATTGATTTAGAAGAAGAGAATTATTAAGAGATCAATAATAACTAGAAAACGCACTTTACCCGCATCTTTGATTATTAATTTAAGATTATTCTGCGCCTAGTGGAATCTTTTGAAATGAAGTATGCTTGAATGCACTCGAGAATAGACCTAGAATAAAGGAAAAGAATTTTAAAATTGGACCAGAAATGTGTTGTTTTGAGATGATTTTTTGAAATATTTCATATTGATGTTGAGTGAGAGCTAGAAAAATAGAGAAATATCACACGGCTAATCCACAAATCATGATTGCTAGTTAAAAACAAAGTGCTGCTGTTATTCCTCTCGAACTGATTCAAGGCATTATTCGAAACGGCATCCAAGAAGTAAGTAGGGATTAACTTAGGAGATCAGTAATTGTAAATGTTATCTGAAATGAACTTTTTGATTGACATGCCATTAGCTGAGGAGGAAGCTGTTGTCCAAATGGATTCTGCCCTTGTCTTCGGTCAAAATAGCTGATTAAATGAACCGCAAGGCATTATGTGGATAAGTAGAGGAGAATTGGGTAGCAAGCGGCGGGCTGATAAAATAGGGTAGCGGCTTCTTCTCCTTCGAGGTAACACTGGCTAACTAACCGCTTAATTGGTAGTACCGGTTAAGCCCAATTATTAATTGCCTAATTACATGGGCTCAGTGTACAGCTAAAGTCAGCTTGTTGATTATTTGCGGTCTACTAGATAATTCGAACCCCTCGCTTTTCTAACACGGGTGCTTTAAGTAATACCAATAATCCATATTAATTTCATCTTCCTGAATTATTCCAGCATACCTTCAGTTATCTGACTATAGAAACCCTTATTTGATAGGTACCATGAATCACAGTAGTTCAGCAGTTCAAATGTAGGAAAAAAATCTGCTGCGCTCGCAATTTTTTCTTATTATTTATTTGTTTATTTTTATTTTTTATTTTTATTTTTTGATAATGTATTCACATCACGCTAGACGCTCGGTCTTTGTATTTTCCGGACATTTGTGCACAGACTTCTTAAAATTAAAGGTCGAAGCATCGGCAACTCTAATTTCTTGATTGTGAATTCTCTTTTGTTGAAGCTCCTTCGGCTTTAACGAACATATTCTCATCAAGTGTATCATGCTTCGCACTCGATTTCGTCCAGAATGTAAACTTTTCTATATTATATTTACCACTTTTATATAAAATGTATATAACATTTATTTATGTGCCTCGGCATGGGATTGCTTATCCAAATATTGCGAAATTAAGTATAAATTTCATCTAGCATGATCAATTTAATATTCATTTCTTATTTTGCATAAAATCTTAATATCAGCTACCCTGAAAAATTTTTCATTTCAATCAATTGACATTATTAAAAATCATAATATGCATCAGTATTGAAACATACGTATTTTCCTTGTTTTTGTATTTGGAAAAAAAATTGCGCATCCTATGAGAAAAACCAATTTTGTTATTAAAAATTCTATTGCAACTTGTTTCGCTTTTCCATGAATTTGATTAGTTTATTTTTTATTTTATTTTGTATGATTCAATCTTTAAATACACATCCTAGCCTGAAGTGGTTCTAAAAGCAAAGTAGAAATAATTTAGGTGAACACCTTTGTTAAATAAGCTGTATTAAAGATTTTGTCCTCTTTCCAAATTTTTATTTCATTTTGAGTATATTTCTTTAACAGGAGTTTATAACAGATCTGCAGATCTTTGTTGGTGACACAACTTTTGTCTTCTTATTTTTTCCATCACCCATGTTGCCTCACCAAACGTTTAATTTTTTCAAACTATTATTTTACCAATAAAAGAAAATCTACTCATCCTATCTAAAAAATGTCATTCAAAAATTCGTCAATCTTTTTTCAAGAATTTTTTCTGTATATTGCAGTTTTTCAGTTGATGTAATTCTTGTGCCATAAATTAGGTCTCTGAGGAAAAAAAAGTTTTCTCGAGAAAACAACAATTAAAAAGAAAGAAAGTTTGAGAGTTACGAAAAATAATAATTTGAACAATTTTTTTTCTATGTTGTTTTACTATGTATCAAAAAATATAACCATATTCGAAATTTGATGGAAAGTCATAGTATGCAAAGATTCAATTGCAAGAAACATTGCAGAATGATTTTTTGTTTGTTATAACAGCATCAGTATTATCACTTATATTTTTGATATGATGGAGACAATTTTTTCTGTGATCTGATTTTTGGCCCGATAACTACCTTAAAACAAATAATTAATATAATTGCAAAATGTTTGTATTTTGTAGTATCTATGTATAAGTTAGAATTATAGAAAGGAAAAGCAAGAACTGCGTTTCTGCCAATTAATGATGTATTAACTTCAGATATAATATCCAAAGAAAACTACTAATATATCACATAGTTGTTGAAAACTGTAAGTTGAATATTTGAATTCAAATAATTTTTTAAAATATTGTAGATATTCTTTGAAATCAAATGATCAACCTCAAATGAAGAACCTCAATCAAAAATATTAACTAGCATAATTCAACAAAAAATTGTCTTCAAAAAACAGTTCCTTGCGTGCAGAAGAATACAGATGCGTGGATACGATTTTCAATACCATTCACAAGTATTTCACAAATGAGAACCGCAATCGAAAGTATGTATCCAAAAGTCAAAAAAAATATTAGTGGATTCAGAACATTGACTGAATCAAGCTCTTCATCAATTCCCCATTTTATCATTTTTCTCGAAGATCGCAAAACCTGCTGCTCCCAATACGTGACGAAACCCGCTCTTGATAGCCTTCCCATAATTTCGTTAAATTTTGCGAGATACGGCGATCTCGCTTCAAAATGGAAAACGTTTATCGTAAATAATAATCTTTCCTTCACAATATTCATCACATCATTATCATATGCGTCTTTATGGTTCTGAATTGCAATTTGCGCTAGTGATTCCTTAAGAATACAAGTCACATTCCTGCTTTTTAGTAAAACATCTATACATTCTTTATCGCTCATAGAAAGGACAGATTTAGTCACTAATGCTCTATTATGGGAATCATTCAGTAACATCAAGGCGATTGCAAAATTTTTTTGTATCATTGGAGTGAAGTTTGAGTTGATCAATTCTTCTACAGTGGCAATGCTCATCTCTGGTTTCTTGGTCAGCTTCAGGTCTGTTATGATTGCGAAAATGTTGGAAGATAATATTGAGAACGCAATAAGGATTGAAAGGAATACAATTCTTTCCGGAAAACTGTTAGGTTCTTGAGGTACGCCGAATCCTAACATTAATCTAAGTATCACGAACCAAGCCCAAATATCTTTTCGGAATTTCAATAAACCAGTGATGATCCAGATAGTTAGAAGCACTATGATCAAGTAAATCCATTTCATTGAAGGAGATGAAGAATAATTTTCATCAATTGTAATTGGTACCAAAGCACAGATTTTCACTCGCCCGGTACTTACGCTGCCTTTGCTTGATTTTTCACAGTTATTGATAATGCCTCCTTGGTTAGTAATGAATTGGATTTCATTGCGCCATAACATTTTTAGCAACCCGGTCGCATTCGTTTCTTCATCACAACTCCATTGCCCAAACGATTCCCCTCTAGATGGAACTTCTGATAATATGAAGTTCATTTTTTTGGAAATTGCTTTCACGAGTACAGCGTCTGATCCAGAAACTTCTAGGGGATATCCTGAAGAATTCCGTTTAACTTGAACAAACGGTGGATAATCAAAAGATCCAACCTTAATTTCGAATTTATTTAGATCCTGTAGTTTTTTTGGAAATAATTCAATTTCCTCCATATATTTTCGTTTTGTGTAGATCTCATTGAACGGATTCAATAAATATAACGTAGCAATTCGATTAATATTCCGCTGCAAACCGTTGTGATCTCTTTCTTTTTCTGTAATCGCAATAATCGTCAAGTCCAAGAAATAATTGGACCACATATATTCGAGTATAGCTCTATAATTCAGGTTTTCTTTCACTGCCAAGAAGATCATCAAACATTTTGGTCGGATTTGACGTGCTAATAATTGAATCAGGAATTCCGTTGATGCATGAACTGGCATTGTTACTTTCATGAATTGAATCGTGACAAATAAATCCGCAGTTGTCAGGTTCCGATCCAATGATTTTCTCAGTTTCTGATTTGTTGTACTGATCATCACGCTGGGGAGATGTTGCTGGATCTTTCCTACGATCTCTAAGATTGATTCATGACTTTCAGTATAATCATCAATTATTATTATTACTGTTTGAAAGACATTCGGATCTTTCTTGATATAGTTTACAAGATGAAGAATCCATTTTGAATTATTTGACGCTTTTCGAGAATTAATTATAAAAATTAAAATTGCAAAAGTGCTCTTCAATATTGCGTTTGACAGCATTATTACAGAGAGAAACAGTTTCTTACTACCTTCGTTCTCACATTTATCAGTAGACTGAATTGAACTTTAGTTTCCTTAGTAACCTAAGGTATACACAAAGCATTTTGTAATTATTTCAAAGTTCTTTGAAGTTTCCATAATTATGTGTGTGTATATATATATATATATATATATATATATATATATATATATATCGCTAATAATGGATTGGTATCCTGCATTGTGCAATAATTACACTATGGGGCACACTGTTGTCTTATTCACTTCTTTTTCATAATTGTTTTAGAAAACTAGTTCAAACCTTTTTGAAAAATTGTAATATCGATCTACTGAGTTGAAGAAGTCATAATTCGAAACAGAAATTATTTTTTCTCTGAACATGTCTTCTAGTGAGTTTTTTTGAATACACAGACCTCGGACTTACTCGATACATTCAAAATAGTTTTAATAGTAGCATAAATTATAAGTAGGTAAAATTATTAAAAGTAAGCATAAATTGAATCAATGGTTTATTTATGCCCATGTAGATAAATTAATTTTGAACTTGGTCGTACATTCAGCAAATTTTTAATTAACAAAAAAAAAAATATAGAATCGAATGCAGATCAAGAAAAATTTGTGTTTCTCAAATACTGTCACACTGTTAAATTAGAATTCTCTAATTATCTAATGAATTATTTGAAATATTATGCATGTTTTATGATAGTGCTTTCCGCTGGAAATTAGAAAAAAAAAGATTTTCATAAAATCATATGAAGTTTCAAAAAGTGTTTAAACTTCCTAAGAATTTTAGGTAGTGTTGATTTGTTTCGCCGAACAATAGCATTTTCAAACAAAGATTATCATCAAGCTTTCCAATTTCCAACAATTTTAGCTTATATTAGCGTTTTACACTATGTATAGTTATTTTGAACAAGAAATTATTACCTTTCAAAAAATTGAAATTTTGTAACAATTTGCATTTCGCGTTGAAGATTTCTTTCACCGGTAATGAACTTTCTTAAACAAAAGGAATTACGTTTTGAAGTTTCATAATTTATTAACAATTACAGGTTACGTTAGCGTTTTATAACGAAAATTGGTATTTTGAGATTAAAATAATTACAGTTCGTATAAAAAAAAATTACAAAATGAAAAAAATAAAATTAAAATAATGGCAACCTCCAAATCCCCTTCCTCAATTTTCCTATCGTATTTTTTTCCGTGAATAACAAAATTTAACGTTAAATTCTAATTCTATTCTTCAATTTTCAACAAACTTGTAGTTAAGAATCACTAGATATCATACAAGATTTACCACTTCAAACGATTTTCTGTTATGTTGTTTGATTGTTTCTCGTGCGAAATTATTTTGATTCAAAATTATTGGATTTCAATGAATATTTACCATTTCTCGAAACTTAAGCTTACTTCAGTATGTTCAAACTGCAATTGGGAATTTTAATAAAAAATCATTTTTGAATGCAAGTATTTTTCTTTAAAATAGTTAAATTCAAAAGCTTGAACGATTTTGGATCGTGCTAGTATTTTTTTTTTTAATTTAAATGTTTACAAAAAAAATCATTGAATTTCAGAGAATATTCATAATTTGTGAACAATTTCAGGTAACCTCATTATTTTTCAACAGTATTTTTAACATATTTTGATTCTGAAGAAGATTATTCTATTTGTACAATTATTGGAAATATTGATATAAGCTTCAAACAAGATTATTCAGTTGGGAAAAATGAAATTTTATGTTCACGCTTCTCACCAAAAACAGTTAATTAAAAAAAAAACATTAGTTTTGAAAGGAATAAAAGTCACCATGTTTGGTTTTGATGGCGTTTGATACCAGAAAACAGTACTTTGATGAAAATTATTACATGTGAAAGCAGATCTAAACTTTTAGAAATTTTGTTGGTTATGTTCGTGTTTTTTCAACTGAAACTGGTATAGAATTGATGATTTAACAGTTTCATTAAAGGTTATTATGTTGTGTTATGCTATGTTATGCTACGCTATTTTTCCCCGTTGATATGATATGCTATGTCACGGTGTGTCGTATTATGTTATGTTACTTCACGCGACGCTACGATAAACTATGCTGTGCTATGCTATCCTACGCTATGCTATGCTGTGCTATGCTATGCTATGCTATGCTATGCTATGCTATGCTATGCTATGCTATG
>CAKNXH010000378.1:98049-147305 GCA_932178445.1 Andricus quercusramuli
TATATATATAATACATACAATATATACAATAGGACTTGAACCAATCAGCCTAGTAAGAAAATACTAACAATAATAATAACAGTAAGTTATAGTTATTATTTTCAATAGATGTAAGCGAATGTCGTAATAATGATGTGGGCATATTTTTTTAAATAGGAAAACATCGAGAACTTTGAGAATTTAGTGAGCATTCATGAGCATTTCGAATTAAGACTTAAAAACTCGTATTTTATACTTTTATTAATAATATTGACATAATCTCGATTACAAGGGAAAATGCATCGTTTTAAATAGGAAAGGGTGCTAAATTTCAATGATAAAAGAAGTCAATAACGCAATTTCTAAATTCTTTTAGGTATAAAACCAAACATACACCTAGGAGGTTAGTAATGTTAATGCAAAATAAATTTTGTTTCTAAATATACTTAAAATACTTTTTACTTGTGTTTTCATGATAAGTTTTCAACCAAAGAAATCAATTTTCAACTAAAATGATGAATCTTCAACCAAAAATATGTATTTTTAACCAAATAGTTTAATTCTCCACATAAATGATTAATTTTCTAAGTAAATAAATGAATTTTCATATAAAAAAAATAAATTTTCAACCAAAATTGGAATAGTTAAAATGTCAGAAAAATCAATGTTTAATCGAGAAAAAAACGAATTTTCAAACAAAAATATATATTTTTTTATAACAAAAAAATTATTTTTTAACCAGAAACATAAAAATTTTCAGTTAAGACAATCAATTTAAAAAAAATGAAGTCTCAAGAAAATAATTCAATTTTAAAATAAAAAAATAAATTTACAGACCAAAAATATAATATTTCAATTTTCAGTTAGAAAAGAGAATTAAAAAAAAAAGAGTTTTCAGCAGAATTAATTAATTTCCGACTAAAAAAATCAATTTTCAGCTAGAAAGAAATGAATTTTCAACAAAAAATATGAAATATTGTCCAAGTCGTAGATTTTTCAATCCAAAAGATGAATTTTGTATAAAAAAATGCAACTAAACAGTTTTTTTTCAATCGAAGAAATTAATTCTTAACAATAAAAAGAATAGTTGAATTTTCTACTAAACAGATAATTTTTTAACGAAAAAGATTACATTTCTATCACAAAAACGTAATTTTTAGACAGAAAATAAAATAGATAAAGTGAATTTGCAACCAGAAATATTTTAATAATATAATTAATTTAATTTAATATTAATTAATTAATAATTAGATAATTAATTAATTAATATTAATTAATTTAATATTTTCAACAAAGTTCATGAATTTTCATCTAGAAAAACTCAATTTTCAACCAAAATTAGAATAGTTGAAATATCAAAAAAATAAATATTAAAAAAAAAAATTGATTAGCATTTCGAACTCGAAAGTTCATTGCCTCACTACCCGATTCGGGTAGTGTTTCTAGGTGGATAAATACTACCGTGTGGGTCCACCACACCCACGACGGGTCAACAACACGCAGTATTCCCCGAACGGTCACCCATCCAAGTACTAACCGCGCCCAACACTGCTCAACTTCAGTGATCTAACGGGAACTGGTGTTTTCAGCGTGGTATCGTCGTTGACAATAAATATTAAACAAAAAAAAAAGAATTTGCAAACAAAAATATTTTTTTTTCATAACAAAAAATGATTTTTGAACCAAAAACAGAAGAATTAAATTTTCAGTTAGAAAAGTAAATTTAAGGAAACAAGTTTTCAGCAAAATTAATTAATTTTTTATTTTACCTGAAAAATTAATTTTTGAACAAAAACTAACATATTTTCAACCAAAGAAATAAATTTTCAATCAAAATGAAGAACTTTCAACCAAAAATATGAAATTTTTTCCAAATAGTGGATTTTTCAGTCCAAAAGATGAATTTTCTATCAACAAAAAAAACGAATTTCCAACTAAACTGGGTTTTTTTGAATAAAAAAATGAATTCTTAACAACAAATAGAATAGTTAATTTTTTTACTGAACAGATTTTTTTTTAAGGAAAAAGATCACTTTTCTATCATAAAAGTTAACTTTTCCCCAAAAAATGGTATAGTTAAAGTGAATTTTCAACTAAAATTATAAATCTCATCTAAAACCAATTTATTTTTCAACCAAATACATAAATTTCAAACTGAAAAGATAAATTTTCTACCAAAAATGAATTGGGCTAATTTTTAGTTAGTAAAATAAATATACAAACAAAAAACAAGCGAATTTTCAGCAAATGAATTTTCAACCAAAGAAGTTAATTTTTAACGAAAAAGATGAAATTTCAACTAATGAGAGTACTTTTTTACCAAAAAAGACGGATTTTCAACTTAAAATAGGACAGTTAAATTTTCAGTGAAAGTAATTAATTTTCAATAAATTTTTTATATAAAAAAAAGATATATATTTCCAAATAAGAACATTAATTCTAAATAAGAGAACTCTCATTTTCAACCAAAAAGATCAAAATTCACATTTTCAACCAATGAGATGAATTTTTAACAAAGTACATGAATTTTCAACCAAATATTCAAATTTTTAAAAGAATTTTAAACCAAAAGGATGAATTAGTCGCCAAGAAAATTAAATATTCTCCCACAAAATTTGAGTTTTTAATCAAATACAGGAATTTTAAGCCAGATATTTGCATTTTCTACTTAAGGTAAATTTTGAACTAAATATGTACGAGTTAAATTCTCAGTTAAAGCAATTAATTCTCATCTAGAAAACTCAATTTTCAACAAAATAATTACATTTTTGATAAAAGAAGAAGGATTGAACTAAAATGATGAAATATCAAACAAATAAATAAATTTTTAACAAAGTAGTTACTTCCAACTAAGAAGTTGAATTTTCTACCACAAAAGATCAATCCCAACAAAAAATATGATATATTTCAGTCCACAAAAAGGATTCTAATTTTATACCAAAAATAATTATGTTCAACCGAAAAGATGAATTTTCAAACAAATAGTCGAGATTTTCAACCATAATAATAAAATTAATTTCAACTTTAATTTATCAAAAATTCCCTTACTCTGTCAGGTTTTCCTCGACATTCCCTAAAAAAAAAATATATGAATTGATTATGATATTTGTTTAAACAATTAGTGCTTTAAGTTCTATTTAATGCCCTATAAATGAATTCAATGTGATAAGAATAAAATTATCTCAATAAAGTGTAAAATATATTTTCAGATTTTCTACTTTTTATTCGAATAGAGGACTGACTGTGATCTCTGAAGTACTATAATGATTTATGCAAGCAGAAATGAAAGGTTCTATTAAATACAACATTACCTACTGGGGCAATTCTCGCGCTAAAGAAAGAATGGGTAATATTTGTCAAGGCAAGTCAGCTTCTTCGCAAAATTTATCCTGAGTACGTGTTTGGAGTTTTAGAGTGGAAGAAAGTCGTGAAAGTATTTTTGATTTATCAAAGTCGATTTATTGGAAAGCTCACAACTCGATTGATTTCACGGTGTAAATTTCTAATGTCAACATCTGGTTAGCACAATCATACTTTACAGCCCAAAATGCTCTCAACGCACGGAATGTGATAAGGAAATATAGTTTTTCCAAAAAAATTAATGTAGGGGACAGTGGGGAGTTGTGGGCCGTGGGGAGTCGTGGGCCACCTCAATCTCCGCCATGTTGTGGGTGGTAGGACTGCTTTAATCACTGCCAAAAAACTCTTTTTGTGTGACCTCACTTTGTGAACTCGACTCATAGTCTCAATACGCTTAGTTAGTACTTTTATTGGCTTTAAATTCAATCAAAAAATTTCGGTAAAACACTCATTGTGAGTATGGCCATTCGGTCATTTCGTAAATTTCGGCTGTGGGGAGTTGTGGTCCACCATTAGTGGGGAGTCGTTCTTAATGCGTATTTCAATTTTTTAAGTAAAACTTCTTATCTCTTGTTCCGAAAAGTGAGTTTAGAGTGAATTTAGAATGTCAATTGTGTTAGATATCATCGGTACCCTTACTTCATAAATTAACGAGTTATCCTTTAAGCGTACTAAATGTGACAACATGAGGACCGGATATTACACTTGCATACATTGTGAATCAAAATAATTTTTTTTTCATCTTTTAAAAATCATTAATTTTTATTTACTGCAACTTTAATAAACATAAACTACTGGAATATGCCGTTTTCTTTTATTTGTTGTCATGGCCCACAACTCCCCACCAAAATCACACATATCGATTTTTATAAGATTTACGTCATCCTAAATATTTCTCGCGCATTAACGAATTTGATTAATTGTGGTCTCCAGTTGATGTATTGAGAAGTTTACTACAAATATCAGTTCATACATTGTCAATTTATCGATTTTCAGAGAAGTTATGTCTTGAAAACAAAGCGTGGCCCACAACTCCCCACTCTCCCCTACCATATTGTACCATATATACTATATTTACCAATTTTGTACCATATGGAGTTCAATAATAATAGCTTAATGTTGAAGCTTAATTAATGAAATTGGTTGAAAATTCTACTTTCTTCTGAAAAATCGCTGGTTGTTTGGAAATTCATCCCTTTTGGTTAGAATTCCAATTTTCTGTGTTGAAAATGGATCCATTTTAGTTGAGGATTCGACTATTTTGTTCAAAAATTCATCTTATTTGGTTAAGTTTTACTATTTTTTTTTTGTTTTTTAAAATATTAACTATTACATGTTTCGTTGAGAATTAATTTTTTTGTTGAAAAATCAACGAATTTGTTTAGTTTTCAATGACTTTGTGAACAAAAAATTACGTCATTACGTGAATCACTTGTGTGTTAAATATTCATAAATTTTTGAATTGAAAATTCAATTTTTTGGTAAAAAATGTATCTATGTAGCTCAGTAATTCAATAATTTATTCGAAAATTAAATAATTCTGTTAAAAATATGAATTTTTCATTTATTCACATTTTTGGTTTGGAAATGCAATATTTTAAGTGGAAAATAAACTTTTTGGTTAAAACTTGAACTATATCTTTATGAAAAATCAATCTTGTTTATTGAAAATTCACCATTTTATTTGAGATTCAACTATTTTGTTAAGAATTCGTCATTTCGAGTTGAATTTAACTGATTACGGAATCGGGTTTTTGGTCAAATTTAGTTTCTTTGAACAGAAAATTCAAAGATTCGATTTTTGGTTGTGGTTTTTTTTATTTTTTTAATTGATTGCAAATTCAACTATTTCATTTAAAATTCATCTTTGTTGATTAAAGATTATATTTCGTCTCAGAAATTCTCCTTTTCCGGTTCCGAAGTGAGATATTTTTTAAAAGATTCTACTTTTTTACTTGAAAAGTTAAAGATTTCATTAAAAAATCATCTATTTGGGTAAAAACATAATCTTGTTTGTTGAAAGTTCATCATTTTGTTAAGGATTTAACAATTTTGTTGGAAATTCTTCTTTTTGAGTTAAATTTAATTGATTGAGAAATACTTTTTTTTTTATTTAATTTTTTTAAGCAGGAATGTTAACGATTCTGTTTTTGGTTGAAAATACATTCTTTTTTTTATTGAAAATTCAACTATTTTATTAAAAATTCACCTATTTGTTTGAAACTAAACTCATTTCTCAGAAATTGATTTATTTTTCAAACGTTCATCATTCGAGTAAGGAATTCATCTTTTGAGTTAAAAATTATACTATTTTGATAAAAATGTTGTTGTTTCTGGCTGAGAATTATATTTTTTCACTGAAAATATAATTGTTTGTTTTTAGTTACTAATTCAAAATTTACTTTTTTGTTGAAAAATCAACAAATTTTTTGAAAAGTTGAACTGCTTCTTAAGAAATACATTTTTTTGTTTGATGATTCTTCATTTCATTTTAAAATTCTACCAATTCTTGAATTGAACTATTTTGTTAAAAAATAACTTTTTTATTGAAATTTTATATTTTTGTTTAAAAATTGAACTTCCTAGGTAAAGAATTTAACTTTCTGGATGAAACTTGAACGATATCGTTATGCTTAACTTTTTTGTTGGAAATTATTATTATTATTTTTTTTTTTGAGAATTCATCATTTTTTGGGGATTTAACTATTTTGTTAAAAATTTCGTCTTCTTCAGTCGTATTTAATTAATTAGGAATTTTTTTTTCATTATTTTTTTTAAATAGCCAGTTTACGATTTGACTTTTGTATTATTTTTTTATGATTTAAAATTCAACTGTTTGATTTAAAATTCATCATTCAATAATGAGAAAATTTTTTAAATAGTGTAAATAATTTTAAATGAAAAATTGGTTTTTACGTTTCTAGAAAGGATAAAAATAATTTTTCATTTCAGAAAATAAATTCTAAGAGATTATTCAAAAAGATTCCAAAACATTAAAAAAAATTAATTAATTGTCAAAGCAGAATCTGAAAGAGTTTAAGGCAATTTTTTTTAATTTTGCAGAATTGAAATAAAAGTCAGAAAAAACTGGAATAATTCTTAAAGATTAGAAGGTTTAAAAGGTCTGACACGACAAAAAAAATAGTTATCAATCGCTGTGATGAAATTTTGAAAAAGAGTGTAGAAAATTTTCAAGCAAAATGTTTCAATTTGGTAAAATTGACAAATAAAAAATTAATTGAATAAATTCAACATATATTTAGTAAAATCTAAGAGAATCAGAAAGAATTTAAACTTCAAAAGATTCATAGAAATGAAGATATTTCAAGATTTTAAAAATAAACTACAGAAGATTAAGAAGAATTTCGAAATTTTTTAAGAAAATTAACAAATTTTCTCAAAATTCCTGGCAAAATTTAGAAGCTTATAAGGCAATTTTTTAGATTATGAACATTAAATTTCAACTTGAATTTAAGAGTACCAAAACTTTTAGTGAATAAATAGTTATTTGAAATTTGTATGTTATATTATTATTAATATCAATTTGTATTCTTTATGGTATTGAAAAAAAGTTTTAAATTGGTGAATTTCAATTAGTACTTACATTATGTAACTTCAATATCTATATGTGTGAAAAGAATATGGAACAAAATATTGAGTGTTACATCAAAATATTATTTTAATTCATTTTTTTCTGAACAAAGATTTTTTTTCGCACCGCTGGGAATCGAACCACAGAACTTCCGATTGCCGGTCAGGTGCTTTCCGATTAAGCTACTAGAGAGATCGATAGAAGAAAATTTTTTCAGGAAAAACACGCATTATTTCGCCAGGTGGTACACATTGAATTTTCCTGGGAATCTGTATTATCATCAGAGAATAACATACATTTTTACCGTCTTTTCAGACTAGATGGAGCTATGAATTGAAAATCATTTCAATGCATTTTTTTCTGAACAAAGATCTCCTTTCGCTTCGCTGGGAATCGAACCACATACCTACCAATTGCCGGTCGGAAAAGACGTTAAAACTTTCTGTTATTCTCTGATGATAATACAGATTCCTTGAAAAATTTGATTTGTACCACCTTGCAAGATTATGTATGTATTTTCTGAAAGAAGTTTCTTTTCTCGGTCTATCTGGTAGCTCAATCGGGAAGCACCCGACCGGCAATCGGGTTCTTTGGTTCGATTCCCAGCGGAGCGAAAAAAAAACTTTTTTCAGAAAAATATAAATTGAGATAATTTTTACTTCATAGTCTGAAGAGACTTTAAACATTTCTGTTGTCCTCTGATGATAATCCAGTCTATTCTGTTTTCAAACATAACACAAAAAATGTTACGCAACATTGGTGAGGGGATCTAATGAACCTTTAATTAGGCTACTAAATCAGTGTAGTTATGCATTTCTGAATTAAGCCGGATTTAGACGGAAGCTGTGTGGAGTATTTAACAAGAACCAGTGACACTCTGCAGATGGGATTATAGAAGCCACAAAGCGCATAGATTATGTTAGATTTCAGATCGTAATTCGAGTAAGAGTTCCAATTAACTGTTAATGATATTCAAATGAGAGTTATTGATTCTATTCCAAATCAAAATTATTCTCCGAACGTTCATTGATACCTTCGGTAATTATTTTGACCCAGGGGAGTACTTCATTAATAATGACTTTCGTCATGTTATCTGATAATGTAATCCCCTTTTGCCAACTAATTACTAATTAACCTTTTGTTTGAAGGCTCATTGTGGCCCAGTTTATTTCCGGACTACTCTGGATCGATGTCTATCCTGGCTTGTTACGGAAGAACAGGTGCTAAATTTAATGATTATTCAAAGCTTCCAGGGTCTATTTTTGATCAATTTCGATTTCAATTTGGAAAAATTCAAAGTCCAATCGAAAATATTCGAAGTCTATTTGAAAAAAAATCGAAGTCTATTTGAAAAAATTCAAATTCTATTCGAAACATTCGGAGTCCTTTGAAGAAATTTGAAGTCTATTTGAATAAATTTTGAGTCTGATAGAATTGAATGACTGTTTGAAAAAATGTCAAGTCTATGAAAAAAATTTGATGTCAGTTTGAAAAAATTCGAGTCTATTTAGAAAAATTCGAAGTCCATTTGAAAAGATTTAAAGTCCATTTACAAAAATTAAAAGTTTTTTTGAAAAAATCAGAGTCTATTCAAAAAAATTCAAAGTCTTCTTGAGAAAATCGAAGTCTATTTGAAAAAATTCGAAGTCTATTTGAAAAAAATGCAGTCTATCCAACAAAATTCGCAGTCTATTTGAGGAAATTCGAAGTCAATTTGAAAAAATTCGGGACTATTTGAAAAAATCGAAGTCTATTGGATGAAATATTAAATCTATTTGAATAAATTAAAAGTCTGGTGGAATTGAGAGTCTGTTTAAAAAAATTCCAAGTCTATTAAAACAAATTCGGAGTCAATTTGAGAAAATTCGAGTCTTTTTAGAAAAATTCGCAGTCCATTTAAAATAACTTGAAGTCCATTTATAGAAATTCAAATTTTATTTGAACAATTCGGAGTCTATTTAAAAAAAATCAAAATCTTTTTGAAAATATCGCAGTCTATTTGAAAAAATGCGAAGTCTATTTGAACAAATGCAGAGTCAATTTTCAAAAATCACAAGTTTATTGAGAAACTTTGAAGTTTATTCAAAAAACTTCAAAGTCCATTTTCATAAACTCGAAGTCCATTTGAAGAAAGTCTAAGCCTATTTGAAGAAATGCAAAGTCTATTCGGAAAAATTCAAAGTCTATTTAAATAAATTCGAAGTTCATTAAAAAAAGTTCAAAGTCTACTTAAAGAAGTTCAAAGTCTATTGAAAAAATTTAAAGTGTATTTGAAAAAATTCCAAGTCTATTAAAAAAAAATCGAAATCAATTTGAAAAAGTGCGAAAACCGTTTTAAGGAATTCGAAGTGTATCCAAAGAAATCCAAGTCCATTTGAGAAATTCGGAGTCTATTTGGAAAAATTCAAAGTCTATTTGGAAAATTCGAAGTTTATTCGAAGAAATTTGAAGTCTACTCGAAGAAATTCAAAGTCTGGAGAAATTGAAAGCCTGTTTGGAAGAATTCCAAGTTTATCCAGAAAAAATCGAAGTCTATTTGAGTAAATACGAAGTCAATTTGAAAAAATTCGGGTCGATTTGAAAAAATCGAAGTCTTTTTGAAGAAATATGAAATCTATTTGAATAAATTCAAAGTCTGGTAAAATTGAAAGTCTGTTTGAAAAAATTCCAAGTTTATTAAAACAAATTCGGAGTCAATTTGGAAAAATTCGAGTCTATTTAGAAAAATTCGAAGTCCTTTTGAAAGGATTTAAAGTCCATTTATAAAAATTAAAAGTTTATTTGAAAAATTCGCAATCTATTCGAAAAAATTCAAACTAATCTTGAAAAAATCTAAGTCTATTTGAAAGAATGCGAAGTCTATTTGAAAAAATGCAGAGTCAATTTGAAAAAATCACAAGTTTATTGAAAAAATTTAAAGTTGATTTCAAAGAATTAAAAGTCTATTTTCAAAAACTCGGAGTCCATTTGAAGAAAGTCTAAGTCTATTTGAAGAAATGCAAAGTCTATTCGAAAAAATTTAAAGTCTATTCGAAAAAATTCGAAGTCCATTAAAAAAAGTTCAAAGTCTACTTGAAGAAGTTCAAAGTCTATTAAAAAAATTCAAAGTGTATTTGAAAAAATTCCAAGTCCATTAAAAAAATTCGAAGTCAATTTGAAAAAGCTCGAAGGCTATTTTAAGGAATTCGAAGTCTATTGAAAGAAATTCAAAGTCCGTTTGGAAAATTCGGAGTCTATTTGAAAAAATGCAAAGTCCATTTGGAAAATTCGAAGTCTATTTGAAGAAATTTAATGTCTATTCGAAGAAATTCGAAGTCTGGTGAAATTGAAAGTCTGTTTGAAAAAATTCCAAGTCTATTAAAACAAATTCGGAGTTAGTTTGAAAAAATTCGAGTCTATTTAGAAAAATCTGACGTCCATTTGAAAGGATTTGAAGTCCATTTGTAAAAATTCAAAGTTTATTTGGAAGATTCGGAGTTTATTCAAAAAAATTCAAAGTCATTTTGAAAAAATCGCAGTCTATTTGAAAAAATGCGAAGTCTATTTGAACGAATGCAGTCTATTTAAAAAAATCGCAAGTGTATTGAAAAAATTTAAAGTTTATTTAAAAAAATTCAAAGTCTATTTGCAAAAACTCGGAGTCCATTTGGAGAAAATCTGAGTCTATTTTGAAAAATGCTAAGTCTATTCGAAAGAATTCAAAGTCAATTTGGAAAAATTAGAAGTCCAGTCAAAAAATTTCGAAGTCTATTTGAAGAAGTTCAAATTCCATTGCAAAAAATTGTGTATTGGAAAAAATTCCAAGTCTACTAAAAAAAATTCGAAGTCAATTTGAAAAAGTTCGAAGACTATTTGAAGAAATTCGAAATCTGTTGAAAGGAATTCAAAGTCCATTTGAGAAATTCGGAGTCTATTTGAAAAAATTCAAAGTCCATTTGGAAAATTCGAAGTCTGTTTGAAGACATTTGAAGTCTATTCGAAGAAATTCGAATTCTGGTGAAATTGAAAGTCTGTTTGAAAGAGTTCCAAGTCTATCCAAAAAAAATTCGCAGTCTATTTGGAAAAATTCGAAGTCATTTTTAAAAAATTCGGGTCTATTTGAAAAATTCGGGTCTATTTGAAAAATCCGAAGTCCATTTGAAGAAATTTGAAATCTATTTGAATAAATTCAAAGTCTGGTGAAATTGAAAGCCTGTTTGAAAAAATTCCAAGTATATTAAAACAAATTCGGAGTCAATTTGAAAAAATTCGAGTCCATTTAAAAAAATTAAATGTTTACTTGAATCAATTCGAAGTCCATTCAGAAAAAATCTAAGAGTATTTCAAGAAATTCGAAGTCTACTAAAAAAATTCGAAGCCTGTTTGAAAAATTCTGAGTCTTTTGACAGAAATTTGAAGTCTATTTAAATAAATCTGAAGTCCATTCGAAGAAATACGAAGTCTGGTGAAATTGAAAGTTTGTTCGAAAGAATTCCAAGTCTACATAAGAAAATTCGAAGTCTATTCGAAGAAATTCGAAGTCTATGCTAAGAAATTTTAAGTCCATTGAAAATATTTGAAGACTATTTTAAGAAATTTGAAGTCTATAAAAGAAAACTCAAAGTCTATTCGAAAACTTCAGAGTCTGTTTGAAAAAATTCAAAGTCCGGTAAAATTGAAAGTCTTTTTGAAAATATTCCTAGTCTATTAAAACAAATTCGGCGTCAATTTAAGAAAATTCGAGTCTATTTGAGAAAATTCGAGTCTATTTGAAAAAAATCAAAGTTCATTTGAAGAAATTCGAAGTCTATTCAAAAACATTCGAAGGCCATTTGAAGAAATTCGAAGTCTATTAGAAAAGATCCAAAGTCTATTTGAAAAATTCAGAGTCTATTGGTAGAAATTTGAAGTATATTTGAAGAAATTTGAAGTCCATTCAAAGAAATTCGAAGTCTGGTGAAATTGGAAGTCTATTTGTAAGA
This sequence comes from Andricus quercusramuli, assembly GCA_932178445.1. Lineage (NCBI taxonomy): Eukaryota > Metazoa > Arthropoda > Insecta > Hymenoptera > Cynipidae > Andricus > Andricus quercusramuli. Next base: position 109,942 of record CAKNXH010000378.1, read on the forward strand.
ATTCCAAGTCTAGGCAAAAAAATTCGAAATCTATTCGAAGACATTCGAAGTCTATTAAAAGAAATTGGAAGTTCATTTCGAAAAATTCGACGTCTAGTCAAAAAAATTCGGAGACTATTCGAAGAAATTCGAAATATATTGAAAGAAATTCGAAGTCTATTTGAAAAATTAGGAGTCTATTTGAAAAAATTCAAAGTCAATTCGAAAAATTCGAAGTCAATATAAAGAAATTTGAAGTCTATTTGAATCAATTGAAATTCTGGTGGAATTGAAAGTTTTTTTTAAAAAATTCCAAGTCTATTGAAACAAATTCGAATGCTGTTTGAAGAAATGCGAAGCCTATTGAAAAAAATTCGAAGTCTATTTGAAAAATTCGGAGTCTAGTGGTAGAAATGTGAAATCTATTTGGAGAAATTTGAAGTCTATGTGAAACAATTCAAAGTTTATTCGAAAAATTCGGAGTCTATTTGAAAAAATTCGAAGTCTATTTGGAGAAATTCGAAGTCTATTTGAAAAAATTGAGGGCTAAGGTTCATAAAATCGAGTCGATTCTATTCAATTTTGATATAATAGGACATTGTGCGCGCTAGGCGCTCACTAAATACCCTGTGCTTGGTAAAAAACTCGTTTATTTGTCAAATATTTTGTTTATTTTTATACTAACATTTTCAATTTTTGGTAGTTCTATTAAATATTATTATTTTTCAAGATGAATAAATCTTAGAAGGAAAAACGGAAAAATGTGGAATTTACTGGGTATTTAAATCAGTTCAGATTTTTTTGTCCCAATATAACCATTTGTTTAAATATTCATTATTTTGGTTATCTGTGAACAGATTTTTCAAATAAACGTTTTTTGGTTAAAAATTCAACTATTTTGCTGAAAACTTTTTAAATTGGGTTTTCAACCTGAAAATTCAACTATTTCTTGTTTGATTCAACATTTTTTTTCTTCACTTGAAAATTCAGCTATGTAATTGAAAGTTCATTTATTTTGTTAAAAATTGATGTTTTTTTGGTAGGAAATTATTTCTTTTGGTATAAAATCAATTTTATTTTTGAAAATTAGAACAGTTCATGAAAAATCATTTTTCTTCAACTGAAAATGTGAAAACTTTTTTACAAATTTATCTTTCATGGTAGAAGTTTTATTATAATTTGAATATTCAATATATAATTGTTGATAATATTAAAAAATATGGTAATTTTTCACCGGTTGTCAAAATGAAATTTTTTATTGATGTTTCACAATAAATTTAATTGTTAATAAATATCTAAAGAGTTCAAAATATTTCGAAATGAGATACCAAATATTTTATAAAGATTTTAAAGATTCCAGAAATTTGAGAAAAATTCACAATGATTTCAAAATATTTCAAATGAATCAAAGATTTTTGGAAAATTTTGAAGATTACAAAAGAAAAAAATTCACAAACATTCTAAAAATTACAAAACATTTGAAGAGATTTAAAATGTTTACCAGAAACTTTTCAGAGATTTCGAAGACTTCACAAAGATTATGAATATTACAAAAGATTCTGAAAGATTTAAAAACTTAATTAGAAATATTGTATGGATTTAAAAGAAATTCTCAGAGATTTAAAAGGATTTCAATGATATCGCAAATATTTTAGAACCATATCAAAAAAAAATCACAATGATGTGAAAGATTCTATAGAGGTTCCAAAATTTTGAAAATATTTCCAAATATCACGGAAGACTTCAAGGATTTCGTAAAGATGTAAAAGATTTTTGGAAGTTTTTCAAAAAATTCACACAGATTTCAAAACACTGCACAAAAAAGATTTGAAATTTTTGAAAAGATTTTAAAGAAATTCGTAAAGATTTCAAAATATTTGAAACCATTTCGAAAAGATTTTAAAGATTTCCAAATATGTCACAAATATTTCACAAAGATTTCAACAAGATTTTACAAAGATTCCAGATGATTTTATATATTTTGCGAAGATTTCAAAGATATCAGACATAGTTTGAATATTTCAAAGGATTTCACAAAGATTTCACAAGCATTTTTGAAAAAATTAAAAAATTTCACAAACATTTTAAAGATTCCCAAAATTTTTAAAGATTCCAATAGATTTCAAAGATTTTTCAAATATTTTGAAAAGATTTCAGAAATATTTCAAAGACTTCAATGGATTTCAAAGATTTTAGTAGATTTCAAATATATTGATGATTCGCATATTGTAGACACTTTTAAAAGGAATTCGCAAATATTTCAACATATTTGAAATTATTTCACAAAGATTTAAAAAATTCCAATAGATTTAATTAGAAAAGATTTTTAAAGATTTTTTTTCAAGATTTCGGAGGATTTCAGAATCTTTCAAAGATTTCAATAGACTTTGACGATTTGCAAAATATGACTAAATATTGTAAAAGATTTCAGAAGATTTCACAGATATAAGAGATTTCACCAAGATGCCTCCTCTCCTTTTCCTCCGCTGGGGATCGAACCACAGAACTTGCGATTGCCGGTCGCGTGATTTCCCATTAAACAACTAGGGAGATCGGAAAAAATTTTTTTTCAGAAATTACACGCATGATTTTGCCAGGTGGTACCTCAAATTTTCCAAGGAATCTATTATCGTCAGAGAATAACAGAAAATTTTCAACGTCTTTTCAGACTGGATGGAGATATAAATCAAACAATATTATTGTTATTATTATTCTCTTTTTTTTCAGAAAAAAATTAATTAAAAATAATTTGTAATTCACATCTTCATCTAGTCTAAAAAGACGTGACAAATTTTCTGTTATTGTCTGTCGATAATACAGATTTCTCAAAAAACTTTAATTTACCACCTGGCATAATAATGCGTGTATTTTCTGAAAAAAGTTTCCCCGACTGACATGCGAAAGTTCTGTGGTTCGATTCCCAGCGGAGTGAAAGAAGATCTTTTTTTATGAAAAAAATTCATTAACAATTTACAAAAACGTCCTTTTTTCTTGCGGAATAATTGTCTGGGTGGATTCGAACAAAACACCAACAAAAAAAACCACCCTATTGTGTAGCTCCTCTCCAATTCGAATCGAAAATTTACAATTTGCGGTAGAGTACTAAGGTAGATTATTATTTTTGTAGAACAGGTGCGAATAAAAACCTCTATTTTGTTTTTAATTCCATGAATTTTCCAATTTTTCGAGAAAAAGTTCTAAAAATAGCAGACACAAAAAATAACAAAGGAAAAAATTAATTTGAATTTGAAATTTTTCACTTTGATTCCTAAGTAAATTATGCTTGAATTTCCAATAATTTAAATATCTTCGATCTATCTAATAATTTCGATTATAAATGAATTCCATAAAAAAAAGTGTTCAGTCATTATCAAAGTAAAAATAATGGTTTTAATTAACATGATGCTCCGCTACTCGCACTGGCATGGGCATTTCATAATTACAAGTCTGCGTACTACTAAAATTTAATTATTTCAGTAAAGCTAGAAAAATATGTTTTTATGCATCGCTTCTCATCACCTGAGTCATAATTACGCATTTTTCTCCGGACGGATAAGAATATTTTTTTCAAAAAGAGAATTTAGCTTTGATATAATTAAAACATAATTTAATTTATGCCTTATTGCAGACTAGAGTGGAACCATTTCTTTCATTTTATGCTCATCTCCCCAAATTTTGTTCGGGTCTGCAAAAAAATAATTGCCTATTTTTTATTGAATTATTTCTCAGGAGAAAAAAATACGTTTTTGTAAATTTTATCCCGAAAAAACTCCATAGTGAAAAATTGTGTTTTCTTTTAATTTTCAACTTTTTGTCCACTTTTTTATTAGAATAAAATAATAATTAACTTGAGTACACAAAGATCAGTAGAGTAATATTTTATCTAGAAGAAACAGTTTTCACTAAAATAGAATAATTTTCTATATTTATTTTATTTTCAGCGGTCAAAAATCCAAAATTACAGAATTTTTTTCCAAATTCATTTTATAAAGATATTTTGATTTTGAGTCGACGACTTCAAATTTGATATTCAAATTTCAAAATTCAAAATTGCATATCCAATATGCAAACTAAAGAATTACGAAAATTATCGGACTTCTTTGAAATTATTAGTTTGAAAATTACCATTTTTTTCGTTGATATTTTTGAGTTGAAAATTCAACTGTTTTTCAAAAAATTTGCTCTTTTCGCTTAAAACTGAAACAATTTGGTTGATTTTTTTTCTCTCTTGACTAAAGATTGTTTCTTGTTTGAAAATTGAACTTCGTTGTTGAAAATTCGTTTTTGGTTGAATTAAACTTTTTTTATTAAAATTAAAATCTTTTTTGGTTGAAATATCAAATATTACATTTTTGGTTGAATATATATTGAATATGAACTATTTTGTTGCCATTTTTTTGGTAAAATATTAATTTTGTACTAAAAATCAATTTTTCTTGTTAAAAATTACACATTTTTGTTTAAAATTAGTTTTGACTTTGATAATCCATTTTTTGAACTAAAAATTTGATTATTCCATTTTTGGTTTAAAATTTACATTTTTCAGTTAAAGTTTCAAGCATTTCATTGAAAATTTCTCTTTCACAGTTGATAATTTATTTATTTTGTTGAAGATTCGTCTACTTGTTTAAAAGTTAAACATCATTTTTGAAAACCCATTTTTTTTATTGAAGATTCATAAGTTCATTTGAAAATTTATCTCGTTGAACATTAATTTTTTATTGTAAATTTATCTATTCCATTTTTGTAAAATTTATCTCTTTCAGTTAAAAATTAAACTATCGATCGAAAATTCATTATTTTTATTTGAAAATTTAATTATTTTGTTGAAAATTCAATTATTTGGTTGAATTCTCTTTCTAAAATATAAATTTTGTAATTCAAAATTGAAGATTTTTTTTTTAAATTAGTTTCTAGTTTAAGAATTGATTTTTTAAATAAAAATTTTAACCACACCAGATTTTGTTTAAAATTTGTTTGTTTTTTTAGTTAAAAACTAAACTATTCTGTTGAAAATGTAAAAATTAAGTTGGTAATTCATTTTTTGTTTTTTTGTTTAAGGATTAATTTTTGACTGAAAATTCCGTTATTCTGTTTTCGGGTGAAGATTTATCTTTTTGGGTTGAAAATTGAACTGTTTGGTTAAAAATTCATCTTTTTTAGCTGAAAAATCATAATTTTATTTGAAAATTCATAATTTTATTTGAAAATTCATAATTTTATTTGAAAATTTATTTCGTCGGTTGAACTATTCAATTGAAATCATCAGTTTTCTGGTTGAAGATTTTTTTTTTACTCTGAATCTATCGGTACTATTTTTGTGGAATTTATCTCGTTTACTCGAAAATTGAAACATTTATTTCAAAATTTGAGTTACAAGTTTAATTATTTCCTTGAAAAAATCTATTGCTTGGTTAAAAGTTGAACTTCTTTGCTGGAAATTAATTTTTGTGGTTGAAAATTGAACATTTTTGTTTAAAATTATTTTTTGTTTCGAAAATTAATTCTTTCAATGATCAATCTCAACCATACCATTTTTGGCTTCAACATTTTTTTTCAGTTCAAGACTAATCTATTTTGACAAAATTTTTTTTCAGTAGGAAATTCATGTACTTTGTTGAATCCTTTTTGTGGGAAATGAATCTTCTTGTTAAAAAAGGTAGTTTTTTGGTTGAAGATTTACAAGTTTATTCAAAAATTCATCTCGTTTATTGAAAATGTAAAAATTGGGTTGAAAATTCATTTCTTTGTTTTGATTCAAGATTGATTTTTGACTGAAATTTAATTATTTTATACTTTGGTGAAGATTCATCTTTTCGGGTTGAAAATTAAACTCTTTGGTTTGAAAATTCATATTTTTCAGCTGATAATTCATAATTTTTATTCAAAATTCATCTCGTCAGTTGAAAATTTAACAATTTTAGTGAAATTATAATTTTTCTGGTAAAACCTCAATTTTTTAATGAAAATTTAGTTGAAGATTGAGCTATTGGTTCGAAAATTTATCATTTTTAGTTAAAAATTCAATTACTCCGTTGAGAATTCAATGAGATGGTTGAAAGTTGAACTCCTTTGCTGAAAATTAAATTCCGTTATAAAAAATTACACATTTTTGTTTGAAATTATGTTCTACTTTGAAAATCAATTTTTTTAAGTAACAAATTTAACTATGCCATTTTTGGTTCAATATTTGTATTTTTCAGTTTAAGATTGAACTATTTTGTTGAAAATTTTTCTTTTTTAGTTGAAAATTCATGTATTTTGTTGAAGATTTGTCTTTTTTTCAGAAAACTAATCTTCTTAGTTGAAAATAAATGTTTTCGGTGGAAATTTTACCTATTTGTTTTAAAGTTGAACTTCTCTGTTAAAAATGTGTTTTTTTTTCGTTGATGATTTATAATTTTATTTGAAAATTTACCTTGTTTGTTGAAAATGTAAAAATGTTCTTGAAATTCCTTTTTTTTGTTAAAGATTATTCTTCAACTTGAAATTTAATTATTCCATTTCTGCTCACAAATTTATCTTTTTTGTTTGAGAATCAAACTTTTCGGTTTAAAAATTTATCTTTTCTTTGGCCCACCATGTTGTTCAGACGATGAAAAATTAAAAAGAAATTTCGGTTATTTGTGAAAGTTCCGCAATGCCTCAATTTTATCTCTTTTCATGAGGCAAAATTTCTCCAACTATTGGTATTGGATTCTGTAAAGTACCTCTTGATTTCTTGATGAAATTCCCATTCTCAACCCCCGGCCAATATCAATCCTATCGATATTTTGAACAACACTCGATCTCGATGTTCTATAGGATTCTAAATTTCGATGGAATTGCGGTAGAGGAAATTACAAGGTAAAATATTATTTTTCCTCGATAGCGAAGTACTCAACGTCGTACAGATGTGAGTCAGAGAGTGGTTCGATAAAAGCGTTGGCAAAGTGAATGGCCTTAATGGATTTCCACCTTTCAATCCTGTTTATGTTGGTTGAAAAGCCAGGGATTTTTTCAACCTATGAATTTGTCCGCTGAATTGAATTGAGTTTACTCGTAAATTCTAGCCGTTCGACTGAATCAATGGCTCACTTAAGAAATCGATCACGAATTCATTCGTGACGATCCTTTACTTAGAAAAAAGACTTTAACTGATTGCAGGTGCCACTATAATTATTTGAGAAGTTGGAAAAGAAAGTCTTAACTTCCTTGAAAGGTTGAGAAAATTCTTTTTTCCGCCTCATTTAACTATTCTAATTATATCTTATTAGGGTTTCGCAGCCCTGGGCAGAAACACTTATAGAGTCGCTTATATACGATTCCGCCCCAACTACCTGCGAACGGTTCCCCCACTACACGGCTCCCCCTCACTCAGCCGCACTGCTGCCGTCGAGCCTGGTCAGCGGGAGTTCTTCGTACCTAATGAGGACTAGAATGCGGTATATAATGTTTTTTTTCAAATTAGAACTTCATAACCGACTCAATTTTTGACTTAATTGATTCAAAATCTGCTAATTATAACAATTCCAACAATATGTTATTTGAATTAAAAAACTGCAAATTAAAGAAGAAATGTTGAAGTTTATGTGAAATTTTATGAACAAATTTTTCAGTATTTTTATCAAATCCGCTGCAGTAGCTTTAATTTATTGGTTGGCTAAAATTTTTCCACATTCGAAAACTTATTAACGAACATCATGAATTTCTATTTACTGCTCAATGAATTTCTTTATGAAAGATAAAGGAAAAGAAATTTTCAAGAGAGGAGTTTAAATTTCAACCAAGAAGGGTTTTTCAGTCAATAAAGAAAAAAAAATCTCAGCCAAAATGTTAAATTTTCAATCCAAGAAGACGAATTTCTGTCAATACGGTTTCGTTTTCAACCCAAAGATATGAATTTTGATTTAAAAAGTTCAATATTTAACACGAAAATATAAATTTCCTACCAAAATAATTGAATTTTCAACTGAAAAATATGAATTGTCAAGCAAAAATTGAATAGTTACATTTGCAGTTGAAAATGTTATTTTTAGCTGAATAAAACCGAATTTTCAACAGAACGACAAAAATTTCAACCAAAGTGAATTTTTTACTAGAATAGTGAGGCTTCAACCACACAAATGTATTTTCAAGAAATAAAGAAATTTTAATCAAACAGTTGAATTTTTCACCAAAAAAGATTAATTTTCTACCCAAAAATATTAATTTGTAACAAAATACGTGAATTATCATAACAATTTTAAAATTGAGGAATTTTAAACGAAAGAAATGAATTTTCAATCAAACATACAATAGTTGAATTTTCAGTCAAAAATAATGAATTGAAAAAAAATGATTTCCATTGAAAACTGGACAGCGGGTTAGTGAATTATTAATTTTAAAGAAATGCGAGTGAGTTCAAGATATATATAGAAATTTTAAAAAGATTCCAAAATTATTAAAAACTTGAGAAGATTGTAAAACTTTTAAAACCAAACGTAATTTTTGAAGATTCTGAACACAACACTAAGAAGCTTTCTAAGCATTTTTAAAGGTTTCAGAAACATAAAAAAAATTTATTTTCAAAATAAAATCTGGAAGGTTTTAAAGCAATTTTGTTGATTTTGACAGATTTTCCAAAAATTGTAGGAAAAATTCAAGTTTCGAAATAATAAATAATAAAATTTGCATCAAATTTTTATTACCAATGGCTCAATTGAAAAAAATTTATATTTAATATTTTATTTTTGATTCGGTACAAAGGACTCCCGCTGACCAGACTCGACGGCAGCAGTTCGGCTGAGTGAGGGGAAGCCGTGTATTGGGGGAACCGTTCACATGTACCCAGGACAAAATTTGTTATCTTCCGGTTCTCCCACTAAGCAGCTTCTCCTCAATCAGGTGAACTGCTGCCGCCGAGCCTGGTCAGCGGAGGTTCTTTGTACCTGATAAAGACTAAAATGCTGAATATAGTATTTTCTTAATCAGTACTTGATAACTTACAAATATAATAGAGGAACTTGTGGTAACTAAAATTAACATAATTTTTCAATGCTTTGTTCGGAAATATTTAATTCTCAACACTAAAACACTTTTGAATTACTAATGTAACTCCACTTTCAATACTGGTAACCTTAAACATCGACCAGGGTCTAGATGGATGGAGGGATTTTCGAGAAGCTAGAAGCCCTCATAAAATGGATAAGAGAGGAAACAAAGAAGAGACTGGATGATATGAATAGGCAAGAGAAAGACGTTAGGGGAGAAGTGAGAAAAGTAAGAGGAAAGTGGGAAGAGCGGGATAAACTCTGGAAAGAGGAGAAAGACAAGGTATGAGGTAAACAAGAGAGCATAGAGAATAGACAGAGAGAGGTTAACGAACAGAGAAATAGTGATATAAAACAGTTGAAAGGACGGGTAAGCAAGTTAGAAATCAGGAATGAGCATATGGGAAAGGAAACAGAGAGTGCGGGAAAAGTAGAAGGGAGTGATAACTTGCAAAATGAGAATGAAAGATTGAAGAAAAGACTGAGTGAGATTGAAAGAAGATTGGAAGGGGAAGAAAGGGCGAAGAGGAAAAATAACGTAGTAGTCAAGGGATTGAAAGTAGAAAGTGAAACAGGGGGAGTGGAAATCGAAAATCTGCTGAGATATGGGAATTCCGTTAAGGGTAGAAGGAGTTAAGAGAATAGGAATGACGAAGGAAAGAGAAGAAGAAATGTTTATAGTAAAAGTAGGGAGTGAGAAGGAGAAAAAGAAAATTATGGAGAACAAAAAATTATTTAAAGGAAGAGGGGAGAAAATTTAAGAGGATCTGACATTGAGGGAGAGCAAAAGGAGATGGCAAATAGAGCAGAGAGCATGGGTAGAAAGGGAAGAGGGATGCATGGTATAGATGGGGAGAGACAGATTATGGATGGATGGGGAGGAGTGGTCCTGGGACGAGGAATTAGAAGAAATAAGGGAGAAAGGAAAAAGAGTAGAGAAAGGTAGAAGAAAGGAAGATGCAAAAGAGGTTAGAGATCAAACAGAGGGGTTTCCGAAAAGCAAGACGGAAGAAAAGTGAGGAGGATAGGTGAGCGAAGAGAGGATAAAAACCTGAAAATAGCTTTCTGGAATGTGTCAGTCTTGAAGAACAAGAATGAAGGTTTCTGGCGGGAGTTAGAAAAGTGAGATGTAACTACGATGGATGAAACCTGAGCGGATGAGAAGGATTGGAAGGGGATGAAAAGGATGTTAACTAAAGAGTATATGTGGACAATGCAAGAAGCAAGAAAGGAACACATTAAAGGTAGAGGGATAGGCGGCATGGTCTCAGGGATGAGGAAAGAATGGGCAGTAGGAGGCAGAACAGAGAAGGACAGGGAGGAAAAGGATGGAACAATGTTGAGGAGGATTATAATTGGAAAAGTGAAAATAGCGGTCGTTTGTGTATATAGGAGAAGAGGGGAAGAGGAAGGTTGGAGAGTAATTAGGAGGTGGATGGAAGAAAAGAAGGAAGAGTTGGTATTGATAGGAGGTGACTTGAATTCCTGGACTGGCGAGCAAGCGGGAGGGACTTGGGATAAAGAAAAGGTGGCCTATATAAGGAGCTCCAAACATAGGGCGATAGACCGGGAGGAGAGGAGGTTACGAGACGTAATAGGAGAAACAGGATGGTTCATATGTAATGGCAATATATAAGGAGATGAGAAAGGAGAGATCACATTAATAGGCAAAGGAGAAACAGTAATAGACTACATCCTGGCAGAAGAAAGAATGAAGAATATGATATGCAGTATGAATGTGGAAAATGAGATATGGTCCGAGCACTTCCCTGTAATAGCTACACTGAAAGGTGGCGTCCATAAGCGCAGCAGAGGGAGAAAGGAAAGAGAGGGAGAAAGGGACACGAAAATGGGAGTCTGGGGGTGGATAGATTGAAAGAGTTTGAACAAAAAATGGAAGAGGAGAATGTTAGGTGTGGAAAGGAGGAGGGAGTAGACTCATTAATTGAAAGGGTTGATTAAGGAGGTAAGGGATGAGATAGGTACAAAAGATGGAAGAGATCAGGGAAAGAGAGGCTGGTGGGACGAAGAATGCAGGGAGAGTAAAGAGAGAATGGAAGAGTGTGTAAGAAAATGGAGGAAAGAAGGAATAGTTAAGACGAAGTACAACAGGAGAAAAAGAGAACATTAGAGGATGCTGGAAAGAAAAAGGAATGAGAAGGGAGAAATACAAGGAAGAAGTAAAAAAAGCGATGAAAGAAGTTAGGGTCTGGGATGTGATAAATAAATTTTTTAATCATTGAAAATGTGTTTGATGGTTTGTAGGTTAACGATTCCACTTTTGTTTAAACATTTATCTTTTTTATTTGAAAATTCATTCTTCTTGATTAAAAATAAGCTGTCTAGTTGAAAATTCTCCTTTTTCGGTTCGAAAGGCAAATTTTTTCTAAAATATTAACTCTTCAACTGTAAAAAAATCACTTTTTCGTTAAAACTCATTCTAATCAGGTAGAAAATCAATCTATTTTGTTGAAAACCCACCTTCTTTTGTTGGTTTTAACTGATTAATAATTCGTTTTTTTTCGTGAAAAAATTAATTTTTTAATCTTAAAATTCAACACTTACATTTATTGTTGAAAATCTATCTTTTTTCATCTGAGAATTGACCTGTTTGGTTCCAAATTTCTGTATTCTGGTCAGAATTCGTCTCTTTTTAGAAAATTCATTTCATTTGTTGAAAATTTATGTTTGTAGGTTAACTATCCCACTCTTGGTTAAAATTTTTCTTTTTGAATTGAAAATTCATTTTTCTTGCTTAGAAATTGACTTTCCAGTTAAAAATTCTTATTTTCTGGTTTCAAAGTCAACTTTTTTCTAAAATATTCAACCTTTTAACTTGAAAATTTAACTATTTTGTTAATTATTATTCTAAATAGTTGAAAAATTAATCTTGTTCGTTGAAAGTTCATATCTTTGGGTTGAATTCAGGTGGTTGATTATTCGTTTTTTCCCCTGGAAAAGTAATTTTTTAATGTGGAAATTCAACTATTACATTTTTATTGAAAACTTATCTTTTTTATTTGAAAATTTAACCACTTGGTTGAAAATTTCTGTATTTTGGTGAAAATTCTTCTATTTGTAGAAAATTTCTCTTTTCGTAGAGAAATCATCTTTGTGGCTGAAAATTCATTTTTTCAATGTCATAATCCTTCTTTTTTTGCTGAAAATTCATCTATTTGATAGAAGATTCAACAATTCCGTTAAAAAAAATTTTTTTCGTTGTATGCGACTGGTTCATAATTCTGTAATTCTAACTTTCAGGTTATGTTATCTTTATATATGTATTCACTACAATGCCTGTGATTGGTCAGAGCACCCCATGGTGGGGACTCGTCGAACTTGATTGGCCAATCGAGTAGTTTTCTAAAAACCCGGGATAATGGGAAGCCAAATCGAATTGGTATTATAACCATTGTCAATATTGATGTTAGTAGGGTATTTTAAGATTTCGATTGCTTCTCTGTTTTTTTTTTTTTTTTCAAATATTGTACGTTTTTGCGATGAAAGTGGTTTTTTCAAATAAGATGCTATGTCCTGTTTCGATATGATGCACAGCTAGTGCTGATTGCGTTTTAGCCTGAGTTTACTCTCATGTCCCTTCACACGTTGGCTCACCGCACTCCCGGTTTCTCCAACAGAGACTTTGCCACAGAAAAAGGGATTTTATTTTTGCTTCAAATATATTTGGACGTTCTCTTTTTTAAATTTCTTTTCTTATTTTTTGTTTTTCTTTTCCCCTAAAAACTAATTTAAAGCAGATTATAAAACAACCGATTCAAATTAAGGCAGTTTCTGATGGAAATATTCAGTCCGCTTAAATTAGAGAAGAGAATGGCAGCTCAACTTCGGCTGATACAGAGAATGTTCCTCGTGGGGGAAGAATATGGCTTTCGCACGAGAGAACGATGCCCCGGGGTGCAGAAACATTGTCTGAATTCCCAGGGTGTTCCAAAGATGAAGTAAATGCACTAATGCGATTTCAACCAGCATCGCCAACACTTCTACACTGAGACAAGAACCTCAAGATTTCTCTCTCGAATTTCTTGTTTCAAAGGTGCAAAAACAGGAAATTAAACACGAAAACTGTCTTGAAAACTGTCTTAGAATTATTTCAAGAATTTCAATATTATTTTTCATCAGCAGCAAATGAACGCGCGCTTCAGAATTCGTTTACCTCCTTGAATTTTCTTCTCCTTCAATGACAAGATATAAACAATTCTAAAAAACATCACAAGTTTTTAAACGTTAGGAATTCAGAATGTTTTTGAAACGATTAAGGAATTTGACTGATAAGGGCCAAGAAAGATGAATTATGAACCAAATAGATTAATTTGCAAATAAAAAATACAAGTTTCCAAACAAAAATGGAAGGTGAAATTCTTAGAAGAGGGTTGTCGTTTAAACCGAAAAAAAAATTCCAACAAGGAATTTTTAGCGAAATAGTTGAATCTTCAACCAAAAGTATAAATTTTCAACAACAAAAAAATCGAATTTTCAGCTTGAATCGAATCCAAAATTCAGTTTGAATTCTCAACTCAATTTCAATTAATGAAATATCAGCAAAAAAAATAAATTTCCAAACAGTGGAATTCAACCACAAAATAATAATTTCTTACAATAAATAGATGAATTTTCAACCAAAGTTTTAAATTTTCTACAAACGCGCCTAATTTTCTTCTATTGTAGACAATTTTTTTAAAATATACATAAATTGACTACTAAATTGTTGAATTTTCATCTTACGAAGGAAAAATTTGCAACCAAAAACAGATTAGCTACATTTTTAAACAAAAAAATTAATTTTAAACAAAGAAAACTAATTTTCAAAGAATAGTTCAATTTTCAAATGAATCATTTCAAATGGATCAACCGAATATAATGATTTTCTATTAAAGTAGTTTGATTTCAACCAAAAATGTGAATTTTTAAGAAAAAAGTTAATTTGTAAATTAGATGAAATCGTGGAAATTACTAGCTTTAAATAAGAAAAGTAATTTTCTACCAACAGACAAAGCTTTGATGAAATAAATAAAATTTCAAACAGATTATTAAATTATTAACTGAAAAATGTAATTCTTCAATCAAGAATTTAAAATTTAAATTTTCAGTTAAAACAACTAATTTTCAACAGTAAAAAAAAGAATTACCAACCAGTTTCATTGAACGAAAAAAGGCAAATTTTTGAATAATTAGTTAAGTTTACGAGATAAAAAATCATTTTTTTTTAGGAATCTGCTTACGTATGAACTAGAAAATAAGAATTTTCAACTAGAAATTTGATTCGCATTGAAGACAAATGAATTTTCCCTCGAAATAGTTAAAATTTTAACTGAAAGAGATACATTTTCAACTAAAAATGGAATCATTAAATTTTCATTTTAAAAAACAAATTTTCAACGGAGAAAAAACAAATTTTGAAGAAGTTTGATGCAATCAAAAAGACTAATTTTTAATTATATTTTCGAATCCTCGTCTAAAATTGAGGAATTTTTCACAAAATGGTTGATATTTCAAGCTGAAAATTAGATTTTTCTTGAACAGAGTTGACTTTTGAACAAAAAAAAAAATAATTTTCAACAAGAAATTTAACTTTCAATGAAGAAAGATGAATTTTCAAAGAAAAAATTATATTTTCAACTAAAAGAGATATATTTTCAATTAATAATGGAATCGTTGAAATTTCAGTAAAAAAAACTCATTTTCAACGAAAAAGGAACTCGATTTGAACTGTTAAATTCAACTAAAAACTACGAATTTTCAAGAAAATAGTTGAATCTTTAACCAAAATGAAGAATTTTCAAAAGACAAGATTTTGTTCACCCAACTAGCAGAATTCAAGACAGAATACATGAAGTTTCTATTAGCTAATTGAATTTTCAATTCATAAAGGAAAAGCTTTTAGCCAAAGATAAAATTTGTAGGACAATAAATTAACTTTTATTTTCAAAAAATCTTCCAATTTCAGCAAAAGTAAACACTAAAATATTCCGCTCTCATTGAATTACTTCTACATTTTTTTCCAAACTAAAAGTAATAATTTTCTGCCTAAACAATAAAATTTTTAACCCAAAAAAGATTTGTTTTAAAAATAATGAAAGTTTCATCTAAAAAAGATAATTTCTCAAGCAAACATGGAATAGTTTCATTATTCGTTAAAAAATAATTATTAAAAAATGCATACATTTCTAACTGAAAAAGATGATGTTTCAATTCAAAAAATAAATTTTTAATAAAAGAAATCATTGTTTAACGAAATAGTTAGATTTTCAACTAAAGAAATATATTCTTGATCAAACATAGAATCATTAAATTTTCAGTAAATTTGACAAAAAAAAAAAAGTTTTTAGCAAAATAGTTGAATTTTAAAGTAAAGAAATGAGTTTGCGACTATGAGGAGGAATTTAAAAAAAATTCCATCAGAATTCAATTTCTTAATAAAAAAGATGAAAATTGTACAAAAAATACCAATTTCCAACAAAATACTTAAATTTTCCAGTGAAAAAATACTAATTTACAATTCAAAATAGAATACTTATATTTTTTGAAGATAAAAATCATTTTTTATAAAAAAACTAATTTTCAACAAAATATTCAACCAAAAAAAGTTATTTTCAATTACAAGAATGAATCGTTAACCACAAAGAAAATTTTAACCAAAAATGACATCATGAACTTTTCAGTTGCAAATTAATTTTTAAACCAAAAAAAAAGATTTTTTAACAAAAGAGATGAATTTTCCACCAAGGAAAACCAAACTAGTAGTTGAATTTACAATCAGAAAAATCAATTATTGACAAAAATAAATTGAATTTCCAACAAAATACTTACATTTCCAACAAAATAGTTACATTTTCAACATAGAAAACACATTTTCAACCAAACATAGAATAGCTATATTTTCAGTGAGAAGGTAGTTTTAACCGAATAAAATAATTTTCAATGGAATAGTTTAACTTTTAATAATACATATGAATTTTCAACCAAGAAGATTAAATTCTTGTCGAAAAAGATCAATTCTTCACCAAAAATTGAATAGTTACATCTTAAGGTAAAGATACACCCACGACGCGCCAACAGCACGCAGTATTCCCGAACGGTGACCCATCCAAGTACTAACCGCGCCCGACACTGCTTAACTTCAGTGATCTTACAAAAACTGATGTTTTCCGCGTGGTATCGAATAAATAAATTAGAAGATTATCATTATTATTATTATTGATCAAAGGATGAATTCCCTCGGAGGGTTTTTTCGAAAGTAATTAAACCATCGCAGGAGAATTTGAATCGAACAAATTTCGAGCCTCATTTCGTTTCCTGTAGGGTCGCAGTTTAAACGTAAATTGCAGAAGCAGAAAAGCAATGGTAGTCGTTATTCAACACAGTCCGATTGGTCGATTTGCTCTAGGGTATCTTCCCTACGTGATAGCGAGGTGCAACAAACATCAAATCAACGGAGAGAAAAAGGAGCTCTAATTACTCTACTAATTACTTCTAGAATGATGCCAACTCTCCGAGACTAGTTCTTTCAAATTAGATCACTTTTTCATTTTTTTTTATCTTCAAGAAGAAAAAACATGCTCACAGCGGTATACATATATACTTTATACTTTAATCAGACTCAGCGATATGCAAAGTACTGCCAAAGGGAAAAGAAAAGTGAAAAAATGTGGAAAAGTGAGAGAATGCAACTGGCAGAAGCAAAGCAAAAAGGTTCCTTTTGCGTTTTACCATAGTCTTCCTTTGACCATTTCGAAACATCGCTTTCCTTCGTTTGAATACCGCGCCAACACCAAAGACCAAAGATATGTTTGAAAACTACTCTAGTACCTTTGTATTCAGTATATGACAAAACCTCACGCCCTCAAAAAATTTGAACTTTAATCATTTTAAAGTAGGTTCCGTTGCGAACATCAGGTTTCGAAAAAGAATAATTTTTCGAGGATTTTATGAATTAAGATATTAATCAAAATAATGAATTCTCTTCTATCTCATTCTCATTTTTTCACCTCCATTCTTTCATTCTTTCTCATTCGCCCCTCTGGCCCCCTCCTACTCCTTCATCCACTCCTCACCCATTCCATCCTCCCCTGGAATCTTTACTACATTCTCTTGCCAGCTTCCTTTATCTTCCATACCTCTCCTAGATCCTTCCCATACATGCTCCCATCTTTCCTCCTCCCATTTACATATTCTGCACTTTCTATTCTCTTCTTTTTCCCAATACGTCCCCTCCTTCACCTCGTTTTCCAATCTTAACCTTGCTATTCTGGTCCATCTTCTCTCTCCCCATCCCTCTTCTAAGTACTTTGGTACTCCTTCCTTTTTCATCATCTCATACCATTCATTATATTTTGATTCCTTAATCACTCCCCATCTTTCCATTACTTGTCTTTCCCTGTCCCTTCTCTCCATTCTTCATAGCTTACTCCATTCCCCTCGCCGATATCTCTAGCAGTAAAAAACTCCCTCCTTTCTTCTTCCCACCTTGTTAGTTCTACCGCCCTCCCTCTCTTTTCCTCTGCCTCTTCCAAACACTTTTTCGCTAACTCCCCTCCCTACCCTCCCTTAACTTCGTCCCAAATAGCCATGCTCTCTTACCCGCTCTTGTACTTAATTTATCTGTTTGTGCTTCTCCTCTTACCATATATCCAGTCGTCCTCGAGTCTACTTCTAGCCTCCACATTATATACCTTTCTCGTAAACTCTCAATCTCTTTCCTTTCCTTCCATCCCTATATCTCCTCGCAATAACCAAATACAGGCCATACCAGCGTACCAATAACCACCTTCTCCTTCTCCAACTTTTCGTGAACCTTCTTTTTCCTACTCCCCGTATCTGTTTCACTATCTCTGCCGCTTTTTGGACCCTTTCTCTCATATGAACTTTATGATCTCCATTCGTTTGCAAGGTATATCCCAAATATTTAAACTCCTTTCTTCTTCTAACTTTACTTCCTTCCATCTCCCAGTCCATTCTTTCTTTCTTCTCCCTCATTTTCTAAGCCTCATTATCTTTATCTTTTCTACATTAGCATTCAATTTTTTCCCATCTGAAAATTTCTCCAATCCTGTAAGTGAGCCTTTCATACCTTCTTTATCCTCTGCGGTCAACACTATATCGTCCACGTAGGCCAGTGTATATATCTTTTCTTCTCTCATCCTAACTCCTTCCCATTCGTTTCTCTTCATTTCTTCTTCTAGATCTGAGATTAATATATAAAATAAAAGTGGACTTAGAGGACATCCTTGCCGTACTCCTCTAACTAACCAGAAACCATCGATGACCAGAAACTGTCTCCTACTTGCTCTCCTACCTTTACCCTACTTTTTGTCTCTCTAAAGATTTTCGATACTCTCTTTATTAAGCCCTCTCGTATACCCTTTTCCACCATAACTTTTTCCATCTCGACTTTGTCCAGTGAGTCGAACGCCGACTTTAACTCCACGAATATTTCTATCATTGTCCCTTTCTCCCTTTTAATTCTTTTATTCATCAGATAATTCAGAACATATATGTTGTCCATAACCCCCATTCCCTTCTAAACCCTATCTGATTCGGTTGCTCTATCTTTTTTTCCTCAAATTCTTTTTTGTATATCTCCGAGAAAGCAGTTATATATACTTTATTCAATGTTGGCATTAGCGTCACACCCCTATAATCTTTAGCCCCCTCTTCTTTGCCTTTCTTCACTATTGGTAGCACTACTCCTTCTTCCCATAACTCTGGCCACCCCTCTCCTCCCCATGCTCTATTACACATTATCCATGCCCATTCCTTTAGTTCTATCCCAATATATTTCAAGACTTCATTTGGAATCTCATCTATACCAGGTGGCTTTCCATCTTTCATTATTCCTACCACCTTGCCTATTTCTCCCCTTCTTATGCCAATGATCAATATAAGAAAAAGAACAGTTTGACGAAAAGATAAGGAATATAAAAATGGGACAGGGAAATGTGGACGAGGAGATGGAAATAATGATAGGAGAAATAAAGAGAGGATTAGAGTGCACAAGCAAAAGAGAAGTTAATGAAGGAGCGGATAGAAGTGAATGGGATGAGGAATGTAAAGAGAAAAAGAAGGAGGTCAGAAGGGAATGAAGAACATGGAGAAAAGAAAAAAGTAGTGGAGAAGAATATAGGAGAAAAGAGAAGGAGTGTACTGAGTTGTGTGATAAAAAGAAAGAGGAGGAGGAGAATAAAAGTTTTGAGGAAGAGGTGGAGAAGGCTAGATCGGAAGAAGAGGTTTGGAAGGTAGTAAATAGAGAGAGAAGAAGGAGAAGAGTAAATCAGGATTTCGGAATGGTAGAACTAAAAAAATATTTTATTGAAAAATTTACTTTCTGAATGGTTTATGATATTGAATATTCTTCGCTATCGCTTGTTTCCAATTTTTGAGAAGCACTTGAATTTTGATAATTGAAGGCTTAGATTTTCTGTGGAAAGATCCTCTACAATAACGGGGGTGATCACAATGCAAATATGTGGGAACTAAACTACGCTGATCGTTGAGCGATCGACAAATTAGTTAATAGCTTATTTAAGCGGTTTTGCATGGGAACTTTTGGCGGCAAATTCAAATTGATTAATGACAATTTTATTTCTCTCCCCATTGAAATAATGAAATAAAAGATTTTTTTTTGAGCAAACACATAAATTATCAAAAGATCACTTGTAGTGATATTTTTCAATTTCTTCGGAAATTTCACTTCCTAAAAATAGTTTAAAAATAAGTTTCAATGAAGCAGGTGTTTGTGGAAAAAATTTTCCTGTTATTTCATTATTTTGATCCAGAAATAAAAATATTTCTGCTATCAAATAATCAAACAAAGTAGATACAAATTGAAATTTTTATTTGAAATATTTGTCTGAGGATATGTTAAGTGAAATAAATAATAAGATTGCTTCATAAAATTTAGGATTACAGCCACATTGCGTTGATAAATTTATGAAAATTTTAAAGAGAATCTATAAATTGCTTGAAAACTTATTTCAATATGTAATTTTTTTATTAAAATTTGGTATCTGGTATTTTCTGGATTTTTTCTACCGCTTCAAATGAAAATTGAAATTTATTTGTTCCTGAAAATATATTTTTTTTCAATAATAATTCGCTAGCATATAAAAATGTGCAACTTCCACAAACAGAATTGTCGAAAGACCTTTTTAAGGACAAAATGAGTAGTGAATGCTGAAAATTGAATCAAAATCACAACTTATCTCTGAAGCCCAATGCTTATAAAAAATTAATTCAAAGAAAAAAAGATATTTTACACAAGAGGCAAAAACAAAGAATAGAATAATTAGGAATAGGTGGGGAAAGGAAAGAGATGATTTAAAATATAGTTTTCTCTAATTTTCATTTATTAATTGGTATTAATTAAGCAGGCGAAGCAAAGTGAAAGATTTCAGAAAAAACCGCCACTTCCTAGCACTTATCTAAAAAAAGATAGTAATAAACAATATTAAATTGTTTAAACAACATTTTTGTTAACTCAAATTAATCATAATCTCACTAAGTAAAAAAAGGAGAGAAACGTAAAAATTGCCGAAAAACCGCAACTATCAGACATTGATATAGATGAAGATAGTCATAAACAATGATGATTTGTTTGAATAATTATTTTTGCTAAATATTAGTTATTATTAAGTCCCACCTAATCAAAAATAGACAAAAAGTCGGAAATTTCAGAAGAAACTGCAACATTCTACCAATTAGGCAAAAAGAATATTATTAAAAATGATAATAAATTGTTTAAACAATTATTTTGTTAACTTGAATTCATTATATTAATAACAATTATAATGAATTGTTTAGACAACTAAATTTCTCGACTCTAATTAATTACTTAACTTATCTTAATTGAAAATTTGACTAAAACTGATTTTTTCAAACTGCAATTTTGGAGCATTTTCCTGAGAGAATATTACTAACATTATTAATAAATTGTTTGAACGATCACTCCTATTAACATTGATGAACTATCACTACCCTCTAATTGAGAATTGGACAAAAATTAAAACATTTGTGAAAAACCGCGTCTTTCTAACTCAATTCTATGAGAAAATTGCTAGAAACAATAATAAATTGTTTAAACAATTTATGTGAACATCTAATCATCAGTATGAAATGGTCTTTTTTGCGCCAGAAATAATTTCCACTGAAAAACAGCAAAAAAAGTTATAATTACAGCGAAAAGCTCCGAAAAAAGATTTTTCACTAATGGGGTTTTTTTGGGACCCTATGAAAAAGTCTTATGGCATTGGTATTGGAAAAGTGATATTTTTTTGTATTTTATGGGTAATTTTGAAGAGGAGTGTTGAGTTTCAACTCGATTGAGATAATATTGAGGATTCAGAATCAGATTCACAAAAACGTCTTTTTTCATGGGAAATACATCTTAAACTTCAAGGGATTTGCGGCACCCCTAAATATTATTTTATTTAACAAAAAAAAATGGGTTTATTTTTGTGTGGATTCGAACAAATTTCTGGGGTGCCCCCATAGAAATTCAAAGAAAAAAATTTTTGGACCAGCCTAATGAACACCCTCCTCTCAATCGCCAAATACATCAAGAATCTCTCCTGTATCCTTTCGATTTTCTCAGCATGTGATGATAATTTTTGTGACTCCATTACAAATTCATACTCTAGTTTTGGAAGTGTAAGACTATTACACAAAATTATTACCATTTCCCTATCATTAAAATCCTCGCAAGTCCTGAAAAAATATGCAAACATTTTGCTAACTTGTTCACTCAAGATTTCAATAATCCTCAAACATTAATTTATGAAGTGAAACGTAAAATAATTATTTGATTTTCATTTCTGGAAAATAAATAATCGATTATGGATCTAAAGAAAGGAATACCTTTTTCAATAAGAATATGGATTTAAAATCATTTTTAATATCATTATGCACTTTACGATGATTTTTTGTGGTAAACAATTACTAAGAAAAACAAAACAAAATCAATCATGTCAAATAAGCGCGCCAAAGGTAACCAATCCAGTTGTTAACGCGACGCATGCGCAATAAGAAAAGATACCAAAATTGAGAGCATGGTTCTAAACCCTGGCCGCTTAGAGCTTCTGCGATCGCAGGACAACGACACTCTGCCAAGTTCAGTCCTTTACTTATGTTCGACAAACCTTTAGTTTCTGTCAACTCTGATGAAGACTTTTCAATTTGTAAACAAACACTATAAGTTAACCTCAGTGCAGCCTATATATCGTGTAAGGGTAGGATAATGGTTTTTTGGTTTGAATCATTCAAATAAAGTGTTGTTATTAATCAGGGGAAATGGATTTTTTTTAAATCCAGGAAGAGTTCAGTGAGTCAGCCCTATTGATAAGACCCTCGTGTAATTTTCGGAGATGATTTAACCAATGAATGCCGCCAAGGTTTTCAAATTTCTCGAGGAAATACTCGAGTCAGGCAGTTGTTCCTCGAGGATTTCAGTGACCATAAGCGTCCTTTCCAGTTTTCATAGACCCACCGAAAATTTTTGATTCGAATCGAATCCCATCGAATTTCGGTGAACCTAGCCGCTCTTTTCAGTTTTCATAGGCTCACGCATTTGAAATAAATATTTTCGTGAGAAAAAATTTATCTTCCGCCAGATAAATTTTATCTTTCGCCAGATAAATTTGATCTTTCTTCAGATAAATTTTATCTTTGAATGGATAAACGTGCTGCAGCGTTTTTATCTAATTTTAAGATAGAATTTATTCTTGGGGTTTACTGTGTGCGGGAATCCCGATTAGGGCTAATAAGTTTCAGAAGAATAACCTGCAAACTGATAATAGTGATTCCTATTTTTTAAATTCTTAATAAGCATCAGCAGATTGGTTGGTAGATAAAAGTCACGTAATTTCGTTAACAGTTGCCAGTGGTTCACCTTATCAAAAGCCCTTGAGGAATCAAAGTAGATTGCATCAACTTACTCCCTACTCTTTAGCTATCATATCTAAGGTTTGTTTTCTTGTTGAAACACTTTTATTGTTATGGACGAGAACATGAGAGTGAAGATTCTTTTATCAGGAGATAAACGGAAATAGGGATATAAATCGTCACCAGGCCGAGTCGAAAACAATCTCAAGGATATGCGCTGCAAATGTGGCAAATGTAGTTCTGGTAATTTGCAGAGGAGTCACGAACAAAAGTACCTAACAGCTAACACTGCAAGTTGTAAACAGCAGCGTAAATGAAAAAGATACGAGATGGCAGTTGGATAGTTAGAGGAGGCGACCCCTCTTATTTTCTCGGTTGCTCTCATAAACTCATAAACTTTCCAACACCAACCATTCCTTATATTTTGCCTGCACTTGCTCCGCGATGCGAGCTTCACACTTTCGCTCCTGCACCAGCAACCGAAGCACAAAATAAGACTTCTGTAACAAATTTTTAGTTGTCACGGTCCACCGTCCGCCGGAGAAGTAGGGTGCTTCAAAACAATTTACGAGGAGGCGAGATACTTTTTTGATAATAAAAACTTTGGTATCACGTCGACACCGATAATGATTTATTCCAATAGTTAAATTTGAATTCATTGATATCCAATTGTCCTCACATTTCTGGTCTGGTAATTATCAGAATCATAATTCTTTTAGAGAATTCTCCTGTTCCGATTGAGAATTGCATACAATTTCTTTGGAAAATTTTCTGTTCCAATATAAAATAACAATTTTTTTCTAAAGGTCCCGTTTCAAGTCGAAATTGTAATTCATTCCAAAAATTCATTCTGCCAAGTAAGAATTGTAATTCTTTTGAAAAATTTCTTTCAAGTTGTAACCATAATTTTTTGAAAATTCCTTTTCCAAAATTTGAATTATAATATTGTTTTCAAAAATTCTCTGATCGAATTGGGAATAGTATGCACATCATTTCTTTGGGAAAATCCTTTTCCAAATCAAAATTATTAAATTCCTCGAGAATACATTGTTCCAAGTCAGAATCATACGTGATCAGACTTTTTTTTTAGATCCACATACAACTCAGAATTATAATTCTTTCAGAAAATGCCCTAAACCAACGTAAGATTATCATTCCTTTCAAAAATTCCTGAAGAATGATAAATTTCTTTTAAAAAGTCGGCGTTTCAAGTGAAATTTTTAAATCTTTTAACAAATTCACTTTTTCAAATCAGAATTATAATTCTTCTGAAAAATTTGCTCTTCCAAGTCAGAATCATCATTCTTATGAATTTTTTTTTCAAATTCTTTGACATAATTAAAAATTTATATATAATTGCTTCAGGAACTTTCCTGTTTTAATTAAAAACAATGATTTTTTTGAAAATTCAATGTACTTAATTTGATTCTCTGATGCTTTTAAATTCCCGGTTTTTTTCTTAAGTCCATTTTTCTTTTTTTCACCGGTGTGGTAATTTTCAGATTCATAATTCTTTTTGAAAATTGTCCTGATTCAATTGATATTTTCATACAATTTCTTTCGAAAATTTACTGTTTCGAACAAAGATTATCATTTTATTTGAAAATGTCCCGTTTCAAGTCAAAACTGTAATTCAATTGGAAATTTCACTGTCTGAATTCAGAATTCAAAGTCTTTTGAAAAATGCATTGTTCCAGACTTAGATCATAATTATTTCAGAAAACTCTCTGATCCAGTTCAGAATTGCATATAAGTTCTTCAGCAAATTTTCGGCTCCAACTCAAAAGTTATCATTCTTTTCAAAAATGCCCTGTTCCACATCGGAGTTACAAATCTTTTCGAAAATTCCCTATTCAAAGTCAAAAGTGCAATTTGTTCGTAAAATTCACTTTCCCCAGTAAAATTAATAATTTTTCTACAAAAATTGCTCTTTCAAGCGAGAATTATAATTCTTTGAGAAATATATTTTTTTCTTATCTGAATTATAACTTTTTTTGAAAATTCTCTGATCCAATCTAGAATTACATATAATTGCTTCGAAAAATTGCATTTTCCAACACGGAATTTTCAGTTTCTTCAAGAATGCACTGTGACGGAATTTTATTCATTCATTATTTTTAATTCCTGGTCTAGTAATAATCAGAAACGTGAATCTTTTGGAAAATTGCTCTCATCCGATAGACAATTACATAAATTGCTTCAAAAAATTTCCTGTTCCAACTCATAATTAAATTTTTTCGTGAAAATTGTAATTCGTTTAAAAAATTCGATATTCTGAGTCAGAATCAAACTATATTATACTTCTTTCTCAAACACAGGCATAATTAAAATTTATAATTGTTTCGAACATTTTCTCAGACAAAGTCAAAAATTTTGTTGTTGTATTATTTCCTAATGTATTTCCTGAATCTGTTTTTTCTAATCTAGTATAAAATATACATGTCCCATAAAATCGCGTGACATTTTTTAGAATCCTTTAAAATACCCTAAAAGCTTTGGAACACGTCGAAATCCATTATAATCCCTAAAAAAATGAAAAATTGGTCAGGAAAAAATATGAGAATTTTTTAAATTAAGTTTTGCAGTTACCCTGCTATTACATTTGTTGTTAGTAATTTATCTGGTTTGTATTGATATTTCTTTTTTTGCAGTTGCTTCCTCCTGAAAATAATTTTTCTATTTGTGAATTTTATTATTTATTTGAATATTCGACACTTTCTAAAAAGTCAATCTTTTTGCTTGAAAATGTTTCGTAGGAATTTTGCTTTAGAAATTCATCTGCTTCAGTATAAATTTCATCTTTCTTGGATAAGAATGTAACAGTTTGGTTGGAAATTCAATAATTTTGTTGAAAAGTCACGTGAAATCTTTTCTGAATGAAAATTCGACTAATTTTTTTATTTGAAAATTCATCTGTCTGAGTACAAAATTCATATTCTCTGGATATGAATGTCCAAAAATCTACTGTTTTGCTGAAAATCCAACCATGTTGAAAGATCAACTAAAATTTTTTTTTGATGAAAATCCGACTATTTATTTTTTTAATCAATCTTTTTTATTGAGAAAATCGTCTGTCTGAGTAGAAAATGCATCTTTCTTTGACAAGAATGCAACTGTTTGGTTGAAATTTCAATAAATTTGTTGAAAAATAAAATTCAATATTTCTTAAATAAAAATTCTACTCAATTTTTTAATATTTGTCTTTCTGATTTGAAAAATCATCCGTTTCAGTAAAGAATTAATCTTTCTTGGATAAAAATGCAACTGTTTGCTTGAAAATTCAACAATTTTTTGAAATCGTCATCCTTTTCGTATGGAAATTCAACTGTTATTATTGAAAATTCGTCTTTTTGGTTTGAAAATTCAAGTATCGTTGTATAAAATTTACTTCTTATTTGAACTATTTCGTTTGAAAATTTTATTTGAACCACTTTGCTTAGAAATCATTTTTTTGTTGAAAGTTCATATTTTTAGTTGAAAATTCATCTCTTTGGTTAAAGTTTGACTATTTAGTTGAACACTGATCCTTTTTAATTGAGAATTTAACTGCATGGGAAAAGCTTGAACTATTCTCTTAACATTTTTCAAATTTTGCTCTTTGGTTGATAATTCAACTATTCTGTTGAAAATTCATATTTTTCTGGTTGAAGATTCAATTTTTGTACAGAAGATTCGTCTTTTTGCTTTAAGGTTCAACAATTTATGTGACCTTTTTCTTCTATCATTACTGAAAAATCTTTATTCGTTGAAAATTCTTCTGTTCAATTTTGCAATTCATTTTTTTTAAATGAAATTTCATCCTTCTTGGTTAAAATATTAACTATTACACTTTTTTGTTGCGAATTCGTCTTTTAAGGTTGAGTTTTAAAGCCAATAGCACGAATTATCTACAAAACAGTTGTATATAAACCAGAAAATATTATTTTTGAACAAAAAAGTTAATATTCTACTTAATTTTCAATCAATCAATTTTAAAATAAAGAATAAAATATTTGTATTTTTAGTTTAAAAAAAAATTAATTCTTAATTTGAAAAAAAGGAATTTAAATTAAATATGTATTTCGATTTCCCAACCAGAGACGAATTTTCAACTAAAACGATGAATCTTACAAAAAAATCAATTTTCAACAAAAGAGTTTAATATTCAAAATAAAAGATGATTTTCATCCAAGAAGATTAATTTTCTGAAAACGGAGTAGTTAAATTTTCAACCAAATAGATAAATTTTGATCTAAAAAAAATTAATTCTCAGCCAAAGCAGGCTAATTTGCAACCAAACAGTTGCATTTTCAACCAAAAAGAATGAATTTTCAATTAGAAAAGATCGATTTCCATGTGAAAGTATTAATTTTCAATCAAAAATAGAATATTTATATTTATAGTTCAAAAATTAATTCTCAATTAAAAAAAGGAGCAATTTTCAGAAAATATTTACTTAAATTTTCAACCAAAGCGATTAATTTTAAACTAAAAAAAAAAAAAATGAATTTTCAAGAAAGCAGATAAACTTTCAACGAGTAGCTTTTGAAAAAGTAAATTTTCTACCAGATAGTTTAATTTTCATAAAAATAGTTTAATTTTTTACTAAATACTTGAATTTTCAACCAAAAATATGAATGTTCAACAAAAAAGGTAATTTACAACTGAATATTTAAATTTTCTAAAAAATAGTTTAATTTTCGACCGAAAAATATAAATTTTCAAATAAAATGATGAGTCTTCAACCAAAAAAAAAAAAAATGTTGAAAACGTAGTTCAACTTTAACCAAGAAATATGAAAGAAATAATTTAAAACGAAATAATTTAACTCAACCAAAAAAGACGAATTTTCAACGAAGTAGTTGCATTCTCAGCCAAAGCAGACCAATTCACAACTAAACAGTTGCATTTTCAACAAAAAAAAAATGAATTTTTGATTAGAAAAGATCGATTTTTAATAAAAGGATTAATTTTCAATCAAAAATATAATATTTACATTTATAGTTAAAAAAAATGATTTCTCAATTAAAGAAAAAGGAATCTCAATAAAATATGTACTTAAATTTTTAACCAAAGAGAAGAATTTTCAACTAAAATGATAAATCTTTGAAAAAAAATTTGAATTTTTAGTTGAAAAAATTAATTTCCAATCAAAAAGAAAGAAATTTCATCAAACTATGTAGTTAAAGCTTCAATAAAAGAGAACAATTTTCAACCAAATTGACGAATCTGAAAAAAATGAATTTTCAACAAAAGAGTTAAACATTCAACCTAAAAGACGATTCTCAACCGAAAAGATAAATTTTCTAAAAATGGAGTAAATAAATTTTCAACCAAAGAGATGAATTTTGAACTAAAAAAATGAACTTTTGACAAAGTATATAAACTTCCATCCCAGTGGCTCAATTTTTGGAAAGTTCATTCTCTACCAAATAGCTTAATTGTAACCAAATGCTTGAGTTTTCAACAAAAATATGAATTTTCAACGAGAAGATGCATTGCAACGAAACAGGTAATACTTGACATGTCAACGAAACAAGATTTTTATTTGAAATAAAAAGCACTTGAATTCAACCAAGGACAAAAATGTGTGACGCAGCAAAAATAGTCGCACGCGTGTTTGTTTGCCCGACTCGCGTAAATCGGAACGCCCTTGCGCAGCTGAATATAGTAAACACGTATATGAATTTTAGTATACCGAAACTATAAAATTCATATACGTGAAAGAAACTTAATGTCCACTTAATAAATCTAGTATACATATAACTTCGTACAAGAAATTTAGTATATGTAAGTATACTAAAATTACAAAGTGTAATGTATTTAGTTAACGTGTAAGAAATTCAATTTGCCCGCGTATGCTAAAATTTCAAACATTTATGACAGTGTAGCGGCATGCGAACTTGCACTGGCCAGGTTAGGCGACCCACGTAAATCGAAACGCGATTGCGCAGCTGAATATAGTAAACGCGCATATGAATTTTAGTATACAGAACAATGAAATTCATATACGTGAAAGAAACATACTCCACACTCAATAAATCTAGTATACACATAACTTTGTAAAATAAATTTAGTATACGTAAGTATACTAAAATTACAAAGTAAAATGAATTTAGTAAAAATATAGGAAATTCAATATGCCGGTGTATACTAAAACTGCAAACATTTCTAACAGTGAAAATTACAATTCAACAATCATTGTACGTTCAATCACCTGATTCAAGCCACCAGCTTCCTTTCTTACACAAACTAACTCTAGTTCCGTTTGTAAGACCAGGAAATGCTTTCTGAATTCTGTATTTTGATGATATGAGTTTGCATATCAGATAGCAGAGAAAAATTGTCGAAGAAACATGAAAGAATGAAAACACACATGAAATGGTTAATTTCTCATGCGAAAAGAATGCACTGGGAAAATGGTCTGGGAACATGATGCGAGTGCCTTTGAAGCAAGCGATGTCGTTCTAATTGGCATTGTTGATTTCATTATTATCAGCAATTCATCGTCTGAACGAATATCGATTGCGGAGGGAATCGTCGCCAAGGGAAACGCGGTGCATTTAATGCTATATTCCACTGAACAAGTACGACAGGGATTCAACTTCTATTGTTCTCTCTGCAACGCGATGCGGAACACATGCTACCCACTTACCGCTATTTACAACCGAATACGAGCCAAGGCAGACGTTGCCGGAAAATTGTGATTCATCTCAAGTTTCTTAGATCAAGATGACACCCTCCTTTGTTTCGTGAGATTTAAATTTTACCAAAAATGGAAGACTTTAGTTGAACTTTTACCCCAAAGTCTATTTATTTTGCTCCCCCTTTCTTCAAGTTGAGTCTCTGGATCTTATAAATAAAATTAATTTGTCTGAGGGTGCATTCAAGTGTTGAGTAAGATTAAAAAGGGGAGATACTGTTTAGTGATGTTAGGTCTTGTTGTATTGACAGAGTTTCGGAAAATTTATGATTTGAGACTAGCAGTTAATGCAGGCATGCGAAGGGTGCATTCATTTATCCAAGTTTTTATTTCTTAATATCAAAAACATAAACAATTTAAAAATCTATCATACACAATTTTTTAACACCGCTTTGACTTAATTTCTCATCTTGACCAAGAAACTATACAATTGCATTTTAACCATAAGTTTTTCAGTTTGTTGAATTAGGTGATGATTAGCATGATCCCTGGTGAAAAACATTTTTACAAGAAAGTAGAACATTTCTGCAACCGTCATTTTTCATTATAACATGTACTTTCTGTGAAAGAATGTACAAAATTTAACAAAAAATAGAGTTGAATACAAATATATATATTTTTTTAAATATATGTCTAGTGTGTTGTAGAAATCTAGAAGGTATTACAGAAAACTATAGCATCTCACATTTTTTTTTATTTGGGTGTTCAACATCATTAAAGCCCTTTCGATTTTAGGTAAATTATTTTAAAAAATTACAAATCTTTACGGAAATAACAACATTTAATCAAAGATGAAATTTCGGAAAACTACGTGAAATTAGGTTCTATATACTGGTTGTTTTTTGTAGAAATGTATATTATTACTAGAAATTACAATTTGAAAAATATATGACACTTTTACCAAAACCTTTTGCTATTTTAATAAATGACATTGAACTGTAGTTTGATTATTGAAAATTTAACAATAATTTAATTTGCAGGAAGATTTTGAATTTGTTCAAAATCAAGCAAGTTAAAGATATCAACGTTAAAAATAGAATTGTTATAATTTGGATGCTTCAGTAGTTAAACAAATGTGAACGTTCGATTGAAACTTTATAAAATATCCTTAATTTAAAAACAAATAATTTTTTAATATTCAACAATATTTTACTTTTTAGTGAAAATGAGCGATTGAAAATCAAATTTTCAAAACTGAACAATCGAATTTTGATGTATTAATAACAATTAAAATTATCAATTTCGAAAACATCTCAGTTAACTTGGGAGATATTCACAAGTTTTGAGAAGATCCAAATTGAATTTAAAACTGGAAAAGATTTCGAAATTAAATTTGGAACCTTCTCAAGGGTCTTTGAAGGCTTTGAAAAAAAAAATGTCTTAAGTTTGCGGGGAAAATTTGAAATTATTTTTTATTCAGGAAAGTTAATTTTAAGAGGAAATTTAAAGAGATTTCATTTTTTAAATGATAAATGAAAATTGAAAAATTATTGATTCGGAAAATAACCGAGTGAGTAAAATATAGTTTTAGTTATAAGCTTTTTATGCATTACGACAGGTTTTAAACTAATAAGGAATTTACATTAAAATTTGTTTTTAAACTAACAATCATTTTTTTTTAGTATTTTGGAAAAAATAACATTAGTTGAAGATGTTTCAATGTTTTGTAATGGAAAAAAAATTGTTTATAAACGAACTATTTGTTGAAAGAATGTTTTCTACGGTTTTCCATAATGTCACGTTTTTTTTAAGTTACATTGCAAAAAATTTGAATTAAAACAATATTATAATGGGAAAATTTCCTCTTTTTATTATAGTTTTCAATATTAGAAACTAATCTTATAAACAAATGCATTATTCAGGCATTTTTCGACAGAAAATTTTTTTTTTTTTTCGACGTCAATTTTTTTTAATACCCAAATAATGCATTCGTGTATCAAATTTGTTCAAAAAAATCATAAAACTTATCAACTAATTATGAATTTTGCTAAAATTATCATAAAGTTCCTATTTAAAAAAATTGGTATTGAAAAAAAAAACATTTTTCTGTCGGAAAATGCCTGATTGATTCCTTTTTTTCATTGGATTTTTTAAATAATATTGATAATTATAATCTCAAGAAAAATGTATCTATTATAATATTGTTTCAATTTGAATTTTCAGCAATATAACTTGAAAAAACGTAAAATTATGAAAAATCGTAGGAAACATTCTTTCAACAAATTATTTTATTTATACAAATTTTTTTCGTTCATCATATAATATTGGAATATCTTCAATTAATTTTACTCTATTAAACTTAGGTGATTTTAACAATTTCCCCATCATTGTCAAGCACCAGGAACGTCAAATTGAAAAAAATGACAATTTTTTTCGGCATATTTATTTATAAAATAATCGAAATCTCATTTGGAAGTCAAGCTTGACAACTCTTTCAGAAATCTTATCAGCTCTTTTTCAAATTTTTTTTGTTCAAATCGGTCAATATTTGTGGGCTTTACGTTATTTTGAACCAAAAAAGTCATTTTTTTTCCAGTAACTAGAATTATTCACGTTTGTGAATCTTCTTTGAAATATTTAATTTTATCATTCAAAATACCAATTTCCGGTGAAAACCACTGATATAATCCCAAATTGCTGAAAAATTATAAATTTTGTTCGAATCATAATGATTTTCGTTTCAAAATACTAATTGGTTGTATAAAACGCTAACGTAACCAAGAATTGTCCAGATTTTTTAATCTTCTTTAAAAGTTTTGAAGAACATTGATTGAGAGATATTTCCAATATATCTATACAGCGCGTTATTTTAAGAAAATTGTTGATTCCATCATAATTTTATTATTTATTAATTATTCTAAAATTTTAGATGTTATGTTTCTCCATCAGGAAAGTCGGAATTCTTCGAGGCTGATTTCTGTCGCAGTAGCACATCTGCACATCATCCCACGATTCCAAACTAGATACGATAAATCGTCTAGAAGAAAAATTATTATTTTCAGGAATCTCTTCAAAATCCATTTTGACCGTTTTTTCATGTGAATAAAATTTTTTATTTTGAACGTGAAGAAATGTATCGCTGAAAAATACAAATTACGATCAAAGTTTAAATAGAGAAATTTCTTTATTCTTTATTACTTCCGAATGCTAAGAAATTTGCAGCATATTTTTTCAAAAGTGCGGTGTTTACTAAGATACCTTCTATATTTTTTGCCAAATTTTGAAAATGTTTTTGCTGCTACAGAAAAGCAAACTAAAAAATTATGAAATGAAGCTTGAAAAAATCGGTCCTTTTTTAATTTTCTTAAATTATCAACTTTTTTTGGAATCAATAAAAAATTCAAGAATTTCGGTGCCAATAAGAGATGTACAATTTCGAAAACCTGCGAGTGTTTGAAAAATACAGCATTTAAAAAAAATTTTTA
Source organism: Andricus quercusramuli (assembly GCA_932178445.1). Lineage (NCBI taxonomy): Eukaryota > Metazoa > Arthropoda > Insecta > Hymenoptera > Cynipidae > Andricus > Andricus quercusramuli. The sequence goes on from CAKNXH010000378.1 coordinate 142,932, forward strand.
GTAATTTTTGAAGATTTCACAGGTAATCTTGAAATGATTGAGAGAACAAAAAATGTGGACATTTATGTATGTGATTTGTTTATAACAATCACATTTTTCATGGAATGTTAATGTGCTGTTCCGAAATATCAATAGTCAACCAATTGAAACAAATTTCTAAGAAAAGTACCTGGAATTTTTAAAAATTTCTTAAAGAGCGAGTTTGTTTATGTCATTTGTTTATATAATTATATATAAATTATATATAAATATATATTATAATCAACAGCAGCAGACGTTTTGTTCCGAAAATGCCTCTATCAATTATTTTTCGTGTTTAATTATTAGAATGAATGACAAGAGAACGATTTAAATTGAATAATTATTGTAAAACTTGAAAAAAGGGAGGTGGACATCCGGGTACCCTGGTTATGTAAGAAAGTGGATAAATTTTGTTATGCAAAAAAAAAACATTAGATTTTCAAGGTACATCATTTTCAAACAATGTTAGGTAACTTTAATGTTTTACATCGTAAATTGCAGTTTCGCGTATTTTAAACCGAAAATAATTATAAATTGAATAAGATTTATAATCTTTCAAAAATTTTGGATTAACATTTATCATTGTTTTTCGTCGCAAATTGTTACTATCAATACAAAAATTATTATTAAGTATTTTTTCATCAAAAATTCAACAGCCTTGCTTGAAAATTTTGTTTTCCTGTGGAAATTTCAATTATATTACATTTCTTGTTGAGAATTCATCTTTTTCAGTTGAAAATTCATCTCCTTGGTTGGAAGTTAAACTCTTTCGTTGAAAACTAATATTTTTCGTCGAAGATTCATCATTCTAATTGAAAATTCATCTTTAAAAATTTAACCACCTTGTTGAAAATCAATTTTTCCAACTAAAAATTTAACCATTCCAGTTGAAAATCCAAGTATTTTGTTGAAAATTCGTTTGATTTGTTGTTTAGAGACTAGTTTTCTTTTTCTTTAAAATTCATCGATTTTTACTCGTAAAATTTTAATATTGGTTTTCATCAAATCTCCACGTTTTAAAACCCCCCGAATTAGAAAAAAATGATTTTTACGCAGGTGTCTGTATGTATGTATGTATGTATGTATGTATGTATGTATGCATGTCTGTATGTATGTATATATGTATGTATGTTTGTATGTATGTATGTATGTATGTATGTATGCATGTATGTATGTATGTATGCATGCATGTAGGTCTGTCTGTCTGTCTGTATGTATTTATGTATGTATGTCGGTCTGTCTGTCTATCTGTATGTATGTATGTATGTATGTATTTCGTATGTATGTATGTATGTATGTATGTATGTATGTATGTATGTCGGTCTGTCTGTCTGGCTGTCCGTCTGTCTGTCAGTAGCATCGTGTAGGCACGATAACTTTCGATAGATTGATTAGATTGGATTGTGCTCTGGGACACTTTTCTAAGGCCTGAAAAGAAAGAACGCATTCGTTAACCAGCTATTTTGGATGCAAACTTAAAAAGTTAGGGCTTCTGTCCTTTTTTGTAAAAATTTTTCCACCAATGATGTGAATGATGGAAATCAATTTATAATACCCCCGAGAATCAAGGTTGGGAAGATTAGTTTTGAAGGATTTAAGAATTGAGTGGTAGGATTGGATGGCATGTGCTGCATTTGTGGGGAAGTACCGCATCAGCTTGTTAGTGTCATCTTGTGAAATGGACAGATCCTATTCCGACTGTCCGAAACATTTTGCAATTAGTTTCGGCGGATAACGACATCAATTTCTCTGCGAAGTTACAAGACGCCGGCAGGTCAGTGCCTTCTGTCTCTAATCCTTCAAGACACTAACGACAATCTCGCCGCCATCCTGTCCGGTCCACTTGCTCAATCAATTAATAGCGTCGAATAGCGTCGACATCGGTCAGCGAGTGAATCAATAAAGGTGGCTCACCCGAAGAACCAAACCATTCCGGCATCCAGAGACAATCGCAGTGTGATATATATTATCACGAACAGATATCAGTGCGTGATAAGCAATTTGGAATGACCGACGAGAGAGGAAAAAAATTTGACCATCCTGCTGAAGAAACTAGTATCTGTTCAAAAAGTTTAGGCACTGCGATTTTTGTACAGGTATTCGTGAAAATCTCGGCAGAAAAAAAAATCTGTTAATATGAGACAACATGCATGTTGTAGGTGAAGGTTTTGCCAACACTAATACAGAGTTTCAAAATGTTCAGATGATTAGCAAATATTTTCTGGCAGATGAAGGAATAAAAGCACAATAATCAAATGATCATTTCGGAATACTCAAGTTTGAATTGCTGTAGGTTCCTGAAAATAAATTATGAAAATTCTGAAAAAAATGAATGGGTTTGCTGATCCTTTCTGTACACAGTAGTGAAATTTTTAGCAAAAAATAATTATTTGTTAAAAAGTTATTGACAAAAGTGTAGGAAGGTGTCACCTCTGAAACTAAGGAACGTACAGAGATGATTCTTGAAGTAAATTACACATTTTCGGCTTCTGACCATGTTGTACGTATTATCAATAGGCAAAAAGTTGCGCTTTCAATGTTTAGAAAATTATTTTCTCTTTGGGAAAATAAGAAAGGCTTTATAATAATTGGCGGAACCGTATCCCTTTTTTTGCGCCAGGGCACGTGTAACAGTAGCGCCAGCAAGGTCCCATAATGAGAGTGTGGTTACCTTGATTATCATAAAGCCTTTCATATTTTTCCAAAAATAAAATGAAATTTTTTAAACATTCAAGTGCAACGTTTTGCTCATTGACAATACGTACAGCGTTATCAGAAGCCAAAAATATCTAATTGGCTTCAAGAATCATTTCTGAACGTTCCTTAGCTTCGGAGATGGCACCTGCCTAGTCTTTTGTTAATAACTTATTAACAAATGATTTTTTTTTTTAATTTCACCACCGTGCACAGAATGGATCAACGAAACCCTTATATTTTTTGCAGAATTTTCATAATTAATTTCCAGGAACCTACAGCAATTCAATCTTGAGTATTCCGAAATGATCATTTGATTATTTTGTTTTTTCACCCTCCACTCGCGAGGAAATAATCGCTACTCATCTGACAATTTTGAAAGTCTGTATTAGTGTTGAAAAAACCTTCACCTGCAACATGCATGTTGTTTCATATTCTTAGAATTTTTTTCTACTGAGATTTTTACGAAGATCTGTACAAAAATCGCGGTTTCTGAAGTTTTTGGACAGATTGTATACATTAAGTATAGCATTTTAATCCAAAAATAATTTTCCATACACCTGGATTCAATGTATTTTTTCTTGTATCTTCTTGTAGGGAAGTACAAAAAATTAGCAATAAGGTACAAGTTCCTACAATTGAAACATTTGTAGAACTTCTTATTAATATTTTTTTACTTAGTTGTAAAAATGTACAAGGTGTTACAGAAAACTATAAAATTTTACATTTTTCCAATTTGGATGATTGACGTCTTCAAAACACTTTGCGTTTTACGAAAATTATTGTATATTATTACGAATTTTCATAAAAAATTACGATATTTCAAAAAAGATTGAATATTGGGAAACTGTACATCAAATTATGTTATATATACTGATAGGTTATTGTTCGAAGCTAAACCAGTTACAAATTTTAACGTCAAAATAGCATTTTTTCAACTTGAAAGCCTCAGTAGTTAAACAAAATGTGAACGTTCGATTGAAAATTTATAAACTATTCTTAATTTTTAAATAATTTCAAAAACTATACGCTCTTATTCAATTCCAAATCCTATTCAAATTTGTTTCAATAAAAAGCATTTCATTTTTGACCAATTTAATTTGAAATTTCATTATTAAGGAAGACATTTTTTCAAATATTCAGCAATATTTTACTTTTCATTTAGAATGAGCAATTAGAAATCAAATATTGAAAACTAAACAATTTTATACTTGATTATTGAAACACAAAATCTTGAATCGTTAATATTTCAGAGTGTTAAATTAAAACCTAGAATGTTACTATTTTCATTTTTCTATTTTACAACTTTTTAATATGTGAGTGAAATTATTATTGAATTTTGATGTACATATAAATGACAATTGAACCAAATAAATAATTTTTCAATTGTCATTAATCATAAAAAAATTTTTTGTTTTCAATTTTGTTAAATATTCTCTCAAAATTAATTTTCCAAAACAAAAAATCCTTTTAAATTTTCCCAGCAAACTTAAAAATTTTTCTATTTTTCTTAAAACCTTCAAAGATTCTTAAAAAGCTTCAATATTTTATTTCGGAATCTTTTCCAGTTTCAAGTTAAGTTTGGATCTTCTCAAAATTCGTAAATATATCGTGAACTAACTACAATTTTCTACAAATTGATTTTCAAATAACAAATAA
>CAKNXH010000379.1:0-58042 GCA_932178445.1 Andricus quercusramuli
TGAATAATTTTTTTCTTTCTGCATCGTTTCACGGACATTTTTTCTTTGGGAAAAAGTGAAGTTATTCTTAAGTATTTATTTTACAAATTAAAATTGAACTGATTTCAATTGAATTGAAATTTCCTGAATAATCTTTTCTTAAAAATATTGAGATATAAATTCGTTGAAAATTGAACAAATATTTTCGGTGAAACTAGACGCGAGGCGTGAATTAAGCGAGGTAAAATAGATAGAGTGTCTGAATAATTCAATGGCATGATTTTGATGAAAAATAACTTGAGGAAAAACCTTGCTGGAGCTGACGTTGTCTATTTACAAGTTCCACAATCAGCTTCCAAGTATTTCAATAAAGCTGAAAATCTTACAAAATCGTCTTCTTTTATTAAACTTATCTATGTATCGCTATTCATGTTTTTGTACAAATTGTAAACTAATATATATTATATAGTTCCAATATAAATTGAGGAATTTGTTCAAAAATACGCTGATCCAAACCAGCTTCGGAATAATTTTTGATGATTCCACTTTCCAGGTTTAAATTTTCATTCTCTCGGGAAGTTTCATGTTTCCACTCACAATTATAATTTTTTCAAAAATTCCCTATACCAAGTCAGAATAATAATTATTCTTGAAAATTGTCTCATCCAACTCGGAAGCATAATTATTTTTTAAAAAAATCCTAATTTCATATCCGAATTATAATTTTCTTTCAAAAATTCCCTGAAGCCAATCAAAATTATAATTCTTCTGAAAATTTTCCTCTTGCGATTCAGAATTATAGCTAATTGACTTATTTTGGAACGTTTCTAGTTACAACTTACAATTATAATTTTTTTAAATTCCCTATTCCAACAATTATAATTCTTTTTGAAAGAAATTCTTTGAAATTTCTAATCCTGTATTACATTATTCACTCGAGAAGTGTATCCAAACTTTTTATGACAGCTCTCTTTCAGGTTATGTGCAACAATAAACCCTGTAAGAACTAGGCCTTGGCTGAATAAAAATCTTATTCGATAAAAGGAAAAAGCTTACGAAATACTGTATTATTACAAGCGGCTCCATAAGACTCGTTTCAAATAAAATCTCTATTTGTTTCCCTTCACCCATTTGGAACGTGAAAGAACAGAAACATTTTTAGAATATACCTACAATATATATTGCTAAATGACAAACATAAAAATTTTCCATACCGCAACGTTCGAATTCTATTCGATGAGTATCGTGATACATACGCATCATATTTGATGAATGGATTTTCAATTTATCCTCAAAAGCTGGACTAGCGACAATCTTTTTTCATATAACAGGGTAGAGGTTTTCTCTTCTAATGTAAGAAAACTAATCTTAGAAATTGAAATGACTTCTTAAATATTCTCAAATTTATTTTCGAAATCTTTTTCCGAAAATCGAAACATTGAGCATATCTAAAGCTTTTCCTTTCGTGTACGAAACAGTCGAGTTTTTCATTCAATTTTGATTAATAATGGATTATTTTATTCCCTGAGCGATTTATGGCTATCTGATTATTTACTTTCCTGAATACTATCAAATAAAAACGAGACCCATATAAATCTTAAGAATAAATTACGCGGCAAAATAGCCGCTGGTAAATAAATTTCTTTCAATGTTATACGAACATTTTCGTCGAACCTGGTCACGAGGCGTCAATAAAACGTGGTAAAATATATTATGCGTGTAAATAATTCCCATTTCATCATTTTACGAAAATCACGTGTAAATGCGTTATCTGCGCGGATGTGACGCAGTCTTTTTTGAATTATGAAAAAACTGCCTTCTAATTGTTTCAATAGAGATGATAATTTCGCACCATCGTCTTTTTTCAATAAACTTTTCTGTTTATCACAATTCTCATTTCCATAAATTTCAAATTAATAAAAGTAAAAAAATAGCACAATGCGGCGGCTTTTCAGAAAATTCCCAATTTGCTAAAAGCTATGGACAACACCTCGGTGAAAGAACACGCACGTAACAGCGGTACTTCAGGGTCCCTGGAGTAAGATCCTCGAAGACACGATATTGAACCAATGCACCAGGTGTAAAAAACACATCTTCTTCTGGGAAGTCTGGCTTTGACAGTACTTAGAGTGGGTTTCTCGATGACACGAGATCGAGCCAATGTTCCAGGTGTAAAAGAATAATTTTCAGGGAAGTCTGGTTTTTACGGTGCTTCAGGGTGCCTGGAGTGGGTTCCTCGAAGACAGGAGATTTACCCAATGCCCTAGGTGTGAAAAGCGCATCTCCTTCAGGGAAGTCTGGTTCAGTCTCGTGACCCTAAAGTGCTGTAAAAACCAGACTTCCCCGGAGAATATGTGTTTTTTACACCTTGTGCATTGGTTCAATATCGTGTCCTGGAGGAACCCACAGTTAGTGCAAGGTTTTGACATGGGTAGCATAATTTCCTCGAAGAAGATGTTGTTCGCATACCTGGTGCACGGCGAAAAAAGTAAATAAAGTGTCAACTGCTTCGTGTTACTTCGGGTGGGTTCGTGTTGCCTCGAGCGTGCTCGTGCATCGTGCGCAGCCAACTTCATTCTATTTTTCGACTCCGTCCCTAACCTAAAACACCGTCAGTTTCTCCGAAAATACGGTGTTATTGTTGCGTCAATCGACAAAAAATCGCCTTCTTTTTACACAAAAAACAGGTAAACAAAAACTAGCACTTTTTGAACAAATTATAGAAAAAGTATCGTGTCTTACACATTGAAAAAGCGACGATAAAACTCGTGTGATAGCCAACCTCGCTCCGCTCGGGTAGCTAACTTCACACTCGTTTTAAATCTCTCGCTTTTTCAACTTGTAGGACAATATACTATTAATCCATTCATTTGATTAAAAATGTAACTAATTTATTTAAAGTCAGCTCTTTTCTATGTCAATTATTTTTTGTACTGGAAATTTAATTATGCCAATATTCGTTGAAAATTGATCTTTTGATATGAAAGTTGATGTATTTTAATCAAAATTTGTCTTTTTTTTTTGTAAAAAATTAATGCTCGTAATTGTCAGTCCATCTTTTTGGTTTGAAGTTCTTTTCTGTTTTTGTTGAAAATGCATTTTCTACTTGAAAATGTCGAAATTTGGTTTATGGTTAAAAATTAATTTATTTTGTTGAAAATGCAATACTTTTCAATTTCAAAGCCTTTAAACTTATTCAAAGTTTTTCCTCATTTTTAAGACGAGAGTCGTCATTTTGGTTCAACTTCAATTAAGGAAGACCTATTATTGTATTCCCTGAATGATGATTTACTGTTTGTGCTGAATCCACGGAATTTATTCCATTTAGGGAATAGAATAGGTAATTTTAATTATCAATATTTCAAATGAAAATCAAGCGAATGAAATGAAAATTTCCTGAATAATACTCAAATTCGAAGTTGAAAATACTTTCTTCCAAGATAAAATCAGATGAGATCAGATAAAATCAGATCTGAGTTTTAATGGTTTTTTGAAATAATCCTGTTTCAAATCAGAATAATAAATCTTCTCGGAAACTTCCTCTTGCAATACAGAATTATAGTTGCTTCGGGAAATTCCCTATTCCAAGTCAGAATCATAAATATTTTAGGCAATTTTTCATTTCAGGTCTGAATTATGATTGTTTTCTTCCAAAATTGCGTGTTCGAAACCAGAATCATAATTCTGTTGGGAGATTCTAAGCTCAAATTATTATTTACTGTTTATTAATTATTACTCGCAAATGATGCAAAGAAACATGATAAGGGTTTCGATACGAGATCAGACGGAGCCAACTTAGCCTATTTCAAGTTAGAATTTTGATTTATTTATGAAAAAATTTACTTTATTAACTAAAATCAATTTCTAACTGTTTCCAAATTGTAAAAAAATCCTTTGCCCTATATTAAAACGTGGCTTATGAAAAATAAGAATCTTGGTTTGCAATACTTCTTCCTAGAAGTAAATTTCGACTTTGAATCCTTAAAACACATTAAAAGGATTTTCTTCCATATTAGACAAAAGTAGAACTTTTCATTCAATTTTAATTAACAATGGAATATTTTATTCCCGGAACAATTCTTTATTATCTGGAAAGCTTTTACTAACATTTTTCTTATTCAGAAACTTGTAAAGATAATAATAATTGCATAGTATTGTAATTAAAAATCATAAAAAAGTAACTTATAAATTAATTTTATAAATATCTACATTCAAAGCGTCTGAGTTAAATATTTTAAACTGTACCATTCTTTTGTTATTATTTCTTGATTTCAATTTCCTAGCGATCGTGGTGTAATTTCGACAAAGTCGACTGGAAGGCTCAGATTTTTAGCGGTACTGAAGTAGATGGACCGGTGTCTGACCATAACGGCGTCGACCACTGCGGAACCGAAAAGATACGATGAATGGTGAGTGGTACGAGCCGCTATGGTTAGGCATGGCGTGTCAGGTTAATTGTAATTCGATATTTTTCTTTCGCCCTCTAAGAAATGAGGCAATAGGGGGAAAAAAAGAAACATTTTTGCCGAACGACAATATTCTAAAGCGTATAATCGGCCGACTGAAAACCGACGCTGATACGCTCGGAAATTTTTGATCACATCTCAGACACTCGTGAAGATTTCTTAAGTTGTTGTGACAGTGATTAGGAAAATATCTCGACTACTCGAATTAGTAATTTTGTACCAATCGATTTTGATTTTGATTAAGTTTGACTGTGTTTTTCGAAATAATAAATCAACTTTGTTCTCCTCCCACTTATTCCTTTTATTAGCATAGAAACCGCCAACTTTTTTAGGTCATATATTCATCCTTTTATTCTTGTTCGCAGTGTAAAACACAAAGTAGACGAAAATGCGGGAATTGATTTTCATTCTTCTTTTTACACATATTGTTATCTTTGAGTATTCTGAAGGTGCCAATGCTATCAAGTCTAGCAAATAGAGAAAATTTCGAGGTTTTTTATCAACATTCTTTCTCCTTTCACTCTATTCGTATTGAAGATCTAGTGGAACGCGTCATTCACAAATCATAAAAGTTGTACAAATAGCTATCCTTGGTAGGTTTCGACAGAATCTTTGCCTTCTTTTTTCCAGCTCAAAAAATTATCATTTCGAATATAAAATTTGAAGGAAATATATTTGAGAACATGAAGCAACGTGACCGTGAAATGAGTTCTGCATAATCATAAATACAAACAAAATGGAAACATACGAGATTGAATTCAAAGCTAGTTTTAACAATGTGACTATTCAATTTGGTAGAACGTTAAACTATTTGTGTTTTTTGCAGAGCTATTATCTTCTCGTTGGAAAATTGTTCTTGTTTTTAGTTGAAAATTCAACTATTGCATTTCGATGAAATTAATCTTTTAGCTCGAAAAGTCATATTTTTGAGTGAACACTTCAGCTGGAAATTCATTTTTCTAAGATTCATAATTTCAGTTGAAAGTTCAACTCTTATGATGAAAATTCCTTTTTCATTGTAATTGAGAATTTCCATCTAGCTAACTTAATTAAATTAAGTACATTAAATATAAACATCTGGTTCAGAATGAAACAATTCAATTCGATTATTTGGTAGATAATTTGCCCTTTTGGTTTTAAAATTTAAGCATTTTTTTCAACTCCAATGTATTTGTGTTCAAAAGTCGTAATTTGTGGAAGTGCGTTATATGCAGTTGATAATTCGACTCCTTGGTTAAAATTCATTTATGATTGTCTACGGAAAATGATGAATCTTCCATAGATGTGCTAGAATCATAATTCCTCTGGAAAATTCTTTCTACTAAGTCTAAAATAAAGGACAAGGATAGTTATTTTTTAAAATCTACTGTTCTATCTCAAAATTGTAATTTTTCTGGAAACTTTCTGGTTCCAGATCTGCATTATAATGTTTTTTTTTTAATCTACTCTTCCAACTCAGAATTATTTTCAGAAATTCCCCATTCGAAGATAATAGTATTGTAATCTTTTTAAAAAATACTTTGTTTTAGATCTGTATAACAATTTGTTTTCGATAATTCAATATTTGGGGCGTTATTTCTCAAGTGTACCCACTCAAAAAGTCGAAGTTGTCCGATCTAAGTTAAGCTTAGGCAAAGTGTTGTGCTATTGGATGGTAGTATATAGGGAAAAAATTTTGTCATTCGGATAAGTATTGACCGAGGGGGAGGGGGTAAAAGTTTTGGGATTTTCGTGGATATCGTCTATTTCGGCAATTTTTAACTCTTCTAATAGCGATGAAAAAAATTTGGTCTAGTACACTTTCGATAGGGGTTTTCACGCCCTTTCGATTGGTGCTACGCATTTTATCGAAAAATAAATATTTGACCTTCAAAACTGAAGGTCAAAAATAAATTTCACTTTTTTTTTGAAAAACGACAGGTTTTTTTGTTTTTTTTTTTGGTCTTAAAAGAAAGCCCAGGTTTTTTCCTATAAGACCATGTAGATTAGAAAGTGGGATTCGAATTTTTAATGTGTGAAAATAAGCATTGAGTACTCCGGTACGCTCGTGACACTGGCGCTAGAGCCCCGCAGCGCACCGTGGTGCCTTCGTGGTATTGTTGTTTTTCAAAAGTAATGGTATATGCTAGTATATTTGAACGCTCTCTTCAATTTGCAGGGTTAAGACTGCCATTATTCAAATGCCTGCATTACGTTCACTGATGAATTTTGAAAAAATTTTGAATTGTGGAAAATCTAGTTATTGAATAAGAGGTCGGGTCGAAAAAGTGGTTTTATGGATTAAGTAAAATTGAAGCTTGGAGATTTTTTTTGCTGATGTCTGGTCTTCTATCTGCCTTTCTTTCCGCCTTTCGTTTTTTTAGTGACAGTTGTTTTCACTTTTTTTTTCCAATTTTCGTTTCTTCTCTTTTGGGAAGTAGTCGCATTCCGTGGCTGAAGAAAATCTCTTCAATTGAAGTCTCCCATCTTCAGTAGGTATGAATGCGTGGTATTGCAAAGTCCCTTTGATTGTGACTGCAGCATCGAATCTGCTTTTCAGATCTTCAGCAGTGTCTTCGTGATCTTCCTTGCTACTAAAAATGATTTCAGTTTCCTTGCAGTACTTCTTGGCCCACTGGAATAGAGATGAAGCATCTAGAATGCGATCTTCAGCGGAACACTGTAGGCTAAACCTTGCTGCATTTCGTTTAACATTCGCCCCTATGCCATCACATGCACCCTTACCATGAGCGGTAGGATGGTAATACCACTCAGCTGGAATTCCGAAATCTGCCTTGTGAGCTAGGATATTAGCAAAATTGCTCTTGTTCTTAAAATGCTGACCTGCTCCATCTGAGACGTAGTACACCATTTGGACTAAAAAATTTGCCTTAAGATAATTCAGAATTATCTTCTGGTACTCATAAACGGCAACAGTGTCATGACTCAAATTGTCTGATATGATTGCCATGCTTTTGTGCTTGAGTTCTCCATCTTTTACATAATAAATAACTACTGTGAATATTGTGGCCTGATCATTATTCCAGTGAAATCCTTGCGCCGAGTTTTGGAGCAAAAACTTAAAGTTCTCAGCGAAATCAAATGAGATAACGAATTCACCATTTTTCAAGGTTATCTTTAGATTTTTGAAAAATAATGACTGCTCTGTAGTAAGGAAATGATGCGTTCTTAGCTTCAGCAACGCTTCACAAAGCTCATTCACAAATTCATCAACATTCAGCATCAGCGTCTTTAAAGTACATCTGTCAGTCTGCAGCCAAGAATCAAATTTGATTTCTTCCAAATCCTCCTCATCAAAAGCTTCAATCAAGTTATCTTTAATTTCAGTAATACCCGGGCAATTTTGGCATTCTCCTAATTAGCAGGAACTTGTCGCATCAGGGCACACAGTTAACTTCAAACAATCGCGATAAGCATTTAAAATTAACTCTGAATCGTTCGTTAAATATTGCATGTTTATTTCTTTTAGCATTAATTTCACGTTTTCGTGGTGAACACAAACGCATACTGTGCGGGTACCGCTACTCCCTGCCAAAACGCAATGTTTCGGTCTGAGTTGTGTGAATTTTGTGAAACCTATTTCAATATCTTCATGTTCTGACTGGAATTCTGCATACAATTCATTTAAATTGCACAAAATCAATCTTTTCTGAACGAGAACTTTTCTGTCATTCACTCGAACAGGCACACAGTCCTTCATTCCAGGCATTAAGCGACTCATGTCGTCACGCTCAACTAACTTTTTCGCATTTTTAGCTTGTCGTTCGGATGTCTCGAATTCGACCATTAGTTGTCTGCTACTCCAAGACTTTGGAGCAAGTGTGAGAAGTTGAATTTTCTCAGCTCTACTCGTTGAAGATTTAAACTTCTCTTTGATTTGATCTAGAACTTCAACTACGGCCTCATGATATTTGTCATTGCACAGCGTAACTTTCTTCTCGAGTTTTCCGAAGGAGAAGTCTGGATCTTCATCATCATTTGACATGATTTCTTCATTTGACGTGATGACTTCATTAGTTTTAACACCATCAGCGTTTTTATCCGCAAGAAAATTATTACGAGGCTGATCGGTGTCATCCAAATTTGACGCTGGTATTTCTTTTAGTTTACTGAGCTCTTTCCTACATGAAGCACAAATTTTTAGTTTTTCAGATAGTGTAGGAAATTGCGATCGTAAGCCTTCAGAAATACGGCGTGTATTTCGCGTCTTGTTACGATTCTCCCTCTTGAAAGGATTGAAGCATTTCTGAGTCCATTCTCTTCGATTATTTTCACCTTTTTTAGGGGCCATAGCCAATAAAAACTGGGTTGAAAAATAACAAAGCGTGGGAATGGTAGCGGAAGTTCGAAAACTGTTTTTTTTTTTCAAATTCTATTTTATCTTAAAATTAATATTTCAACTGCATAAGTTGAAAAATCCAAACTACAATGAAAGTAGAATTTATATAGCGATATTTTTGTGCCGTGGCTATTACTCAACTTTCGAAAATATAAATTAAAAAATCATTCACCAAAACTGCAAGGTGTCACCGTTTTGAAATCCAATTTCATCATACAGTATAAGGATAATTAATGCTTCCCTTATACAGTAGGTTTTTGTTTTCACTTTTGAGAATGTTTAGTGCTATGTCATCTAGCGGATGAAATTTGAAACTCATCTCTCCAATGACCGCGATCTTCGTTTGTTTCCTATAAAAACCTGACAAACCTGATATATATATATATATATATATATATATATAATATATTATATCTTATATATATGTTATATATATATTATATATTGCTTTTCGTAAAAGCAATATAATGAAGGTGTACCACGTTGTACTACGGGCGGGGCACAAGAGCCAGTGTCACGAGCGTACCGGAGTACTCAAGGCTTATTTTCATACAAAAAAAATATGAATCCCACTTTCTAATCTACATGGTCTTATGAGAAAAAACCTGGGCTTTCTTTTAAGACCAAAAAAAAACCTGTCGTTTTTCAAAAAAAAGTGAAATTTATTTTTGACCTTCAGTTTTGAAGGTCAAATATTTATTTTTCGATGAAATGCGTAGCACCAATCCAAAGGGCGTGAAAAACCCTATCGAAACTGTACTGGACTCAAATTTTTTCATCGCTATTAGAAGAGTTAAAAATTGCCGAAATAGACGATATCCACGAAAATCCCAAAAGGTTTACCGCCTCCCCCTCGGTCAATACTTATCCGAATGACAAAATTTTTTCCCTATATACTACTATCCAATAGCACAACACTTTGCCTAAGTTTAACTTAGATCGGACAACTTCGACTTTTTGAGTGGGTACACTTGAGAAATAACGCCCCATTTCTATTCAGAATCATTATTCTTTTCGAAAATTTTACCGAGCATAATAGAAATAAGAAAGGAAAATTTAGAGCAACATTTATTTTTCAAAGTTGTGCAGAGATTCTTTTAAAGCGCTTGAAATTTCTGATGCTTCATCCTGATTACATCAGTTACGCGAGCAGTGTAACCAAACTTTTTATCTGCTATCTTTCATACTGTGTACAGAAATAGACCTTGATAAAACTACGCCTTGGCTGAATGGAATTCTTCTTCGATAGAAGAAAATATTTTACAAAATATTAGATTATTACAAACCGTTTCATAAGACTCGTTTCGAATAAAATCTCTTTTTGTTTCTCTTCACGAATCACGAACGTGAAAAAGACAAACAAATTTTAGGATTAACCTACTGTATACATTATTAAATAAAGAATACAAAAATTTTGTAATCCTCACGTTCGATTTTGATTTCATAGGAATCGCGAACGTTTTTGTTAACATGACTAGCCCAGTAGTCGAGAGTGTACCGTAGAGTGATCCAATTTTTTTTTCTTCGAATTTTCATTCATATTGCTCGGAAATTACTTTGAATTTTATACAAAAAAATCAATTTTTTAATAATATTATTAATTTTAAGGTGGCGCGAACACCATGAAGTTTAGCACGTATTTCCCATTAAAAAAACAAACATTTTTATCAATTTCATTTAAAATCCTCAGTGTTAGGTCAGTTGAATTAAAGCTTAACACTTTTCTTCACAATTCGCTATAGAATACGCATTATAAATATTACTTTTCAAATATCACTCCCATAAGCCTGTTTTAAAGGGTCCCAAAAAAAACCCATAAGTGAAAAATGTCTTTTGCAAGTTTTTGGCGCTCATTATAATTTTTTTGCTGTTTTTTCAAGGCAAATTATTTCTTGTGAATAAAACACCAGTTTGTAATAATGACTATATGTTGCGATAAATTGTTTAAACAATTTATTATTGTTTCTAGCAAATTTCTCCTAGAATAGAAATAGAAAGTCGCGTTTTTCTTTAATTTTCTCTTTTTATCCAATATGAAATTAAAATAAGGTCATTCTCATTATGTTAAAAAAATATGATTGTTAATACAAATCATTATTATTTTTAATGATATTCAATTTGAACAATGCTAGGAAATTCCTCTTTTCTCTAAAGTTTTAACTATCTTCTTGTTTATTAAGGCTAGATAGTTGCGGTTTCTTTTCCCCTTCGCCCGAAAAGTAACGCAGACGGAAGTTTTATGAAAATGTAGGAAAGAGGGTGATTTTTCACGAAAATACGGTGATAATGGGGGAATTAATTCCTTTGAACGATTCCTCCGGATTCTTGTCGAATATTTTCATAGTCCGAAAATCAGGCGGTTTCCTGAGACCGGTTTTCAATCTCAAGAGTTTAAATGAGTACCTGAGACCAGGAACGGTTCGAATGATAAGCCACTCGAAAGTTCGGGGTTTTCTTCAGAAAAAAGACTTTCCAGCAAAAATAGATCTATCGCAAGCCTACTTACATTTCTCCATAAAAGAGGCTCACAGGCGATATCTGGCTATGTACTATCGGGAAAAAATATACTGTTGAACGGCATTGCCTTCCGGCTTCTCAAGTGCTCCTGTGGCCTTTTTGACTGTGTCGAATCGGTTAGAAAGTCAACTAATGAAAAGATATCGGAGTTTGGGTCTACTTGGACGACTTTCTTCTGGCAAACGAAGACGAGATTCAGCAGGTAGAAGAAGCAGTCCATTTTCGTACCTTTTTTGGATGGAAAATAAATTTTCCAAAATCAATTCTAGTGCCAAGTCGATAGTTGAAGTATCTGGGCATCATGCGAAATCCTTGGACAAACCTAAAATTTTCATTCGAAAAGAAGATGAAAAGAAGGAAGCAACCCCCAGAAAAAATAATGAGTAAAAAGAATGGAGCTGGCAGCAAGCGAAGTCTCTGCTAGGATGCTTGGAATTCGTTTCCTTCGTAGTTCCACTAGGAAGACTATTTTGCTGGACCTTGCAGCGAAAAACCGGGTTCACCCGAGCCCATAATTCTCTTGATGACAGATGCATCCAATGAGGGCTGGGAAGCTGAAATAGGGGACTGATTGATGGAAGGCCTTTCGAGTTCAGAACAGAAGAAAAATTGGTACCAGACTTGAATTAGAACATTTTTCCGGAAATTCACACAAGAAATACGTTGTATGAAATATTGTATTATTACAAACTGATCTATGAGACTCGTTTCAAATGAAATCTCTATTTGTTCATCTTCACGCATCTTGCACGTGATAGATAACAAAAAAATTTATAGTGTACGTGCTATATGAATTTTTAGTTAACAACAACAAAAATTCCCATATCACGCTTGAATTTTATTCTATGAGAATTATGATTAATTATATCCATAAAATTTATCAAGTACATTCAACAAATAGGTTTTATTCTTTCCTAAGAGGCTGGTCTATCCAGAACCATTTCTCAAATCATGGGAACAGATAATTTTTTTTTTTTAGAAGAAAATTGATTTTAGAAATTGAAATTACTTTTTAAATAATTTCAGATTTAATTTAAAAATATTCATTCCCGAAATGAAATGAAAGACGAAAGTCAAAATTTGCATTTAATTCTTATCAACAATTGATTATTGTATGCCCTGAATTATTCTTTCTTTGCTGCAGCGTTTTACGGAAATTTTTTTCTTGGCGAAGTAGTGAAGTTATTCTTAAATATTTATTTCACAAATTAAAATTGAATTGATTTTAAATGAATTGAATTAAAATGTCTAAATAATATATTCTTCAAAATATTAGGATTGAAATTCTTCAAAGTTAAACAAATATTTTCGGTGAATCTAGACGCGAGGCGTGAATGATGCCCGTAAAATAGATGGAATGTGTAAATAATTCAGTGTCATGAGTTTGTTGAAAAATAAATTGAAGAAAACCTTGCTGGAGGTCACGTTCTCTATTTGAAAGTTCTACAATCAGCCTCTAATTGTTTCAATAAAGCTGAAAATCTTACACAGTCGCCTTCTTTTCTTAAAATTATCTATGTATCACTGTTCATGGTTTTGTACGAATTGTAAACTTATATATATCATATAGATCGAAACAGTCAATAAATTTTGACTAAGTAAAAACTTTTATATTTTTTTGCAAAATATGCGAGAAACGAAAATCCCTCACTTGAGATCTAAATTAAGAAATGTGTTTGAAAAACATACTGTTCTAAACCAGCATGGGAATACTTTTTGATAATTCCACATTTTCTGGGTGTAATTTCCTGAGAGAGTAACAATTTATACTTCGAGGTTCAAATTGTTACTCTCTCAGGAAATTTCTTGTTTCCACTCACAATTATAATTTTTTCGAAAATTCCCCACTCCAATAGTTAGAATAATAATTATTCTTGGAAATTTCCTCATACTTCTCAGGAGCATGATTATTTTGAAAGAATCCTTATTTCATATCCAAATTATAATTTTCTTTCAAAAATTCCCTGTAGCAAATCACAACTATAATTCGCCTGAATGATTTTGTCTTGCAATTCAGAATTATAGTTATTTTGGGACACTCTCTGTAACAAGTCAGTATTATGATTATTTTCGAAAATTTCTTGTTTCAAAGTTTATATTAAATTTTCCTTTCAGAATGTCCTTGTTCAAAAAATAGGATTTTATAGAATACTCCACGTTCCAAACTCAAATTGACTTCTTTTGGAACGTTCCTAGTTAAAACTCACAATTATAATTATTTTAAATTACTTATTCCAATAATTATAATTCTTCTCGAAATAAATTTTTTGAAATCCCTTAAAATTTTGGATGCTTTATTACATTATTTACTCGAGCAGTGTTGCCAAACTTTTTATCAGCTCTCTTTCAGATTATGTACAGCAACAAACCCTGGAAGAACTAGGCCTTGGATAAATAAAAATCTTATTCGATAGGGGAAAACATTTGACGAAATATTGAATTATTACAAGCGAATCCATAAGACTCGTTTCAAATAAAATCTCTATTTGTTCCCCTTCACGAATCTCGAACGTGAAAGAAGACAAACATTTTTATAATATACCTACTATTTACATTGTTTACATTGTTAAATGAGAAACATGAACATTTTCCATACCCACACGCTCGAATTCTATTCGATGAGAATTGTGATATTTACCAATCATAGTTGATCAATGGCTTTTCAGTTTATCCTAAAAAGCTTTATTCTTGCAATTTTTTTCCGCCAATTGAAACATTGAAAATATCTAAAGATTTTCCTTTCATGTACGAAAAAGTCGAAATTTGCATTCAACTTTGATTGTTAATGGATTATTTCATTCCCTGAACGATTCCTGGCTATCTGATTATTTACTTTCCTAAATACTATCAAATAAAAACGAAGCGTATATAAATCTTGAAATAAAGTTAGCAGAAAAATAGCTGCTGTTAATTAAAATTCGTTAGAAATTAAACAAACATTTTCGTCGAACCTAGACACGAGGCGTGAATAAAACGAGGTAAAGTAGATTATACGTGTAAATAACTCTTATTTCAACATTTTTCAGGAAGATCACGTGTAAATACCTTATCTTGGTGGATGTGATGCAGTCTCTTTTCGAGTATGACAAAACTGCCTTCTAATTGTTTCAATAGAAATGATCGTTTTACAAAATCGTCTTTTTCATTAAACTGTTCTGTTTATCACAATCTCCATTTCCATACAATTTCAGAATTAAAATGTATTCTACGGCCTCAAGAAATTCGACATGTTTTGAATAATTATATAAAATTAAAAAAAGTAAAAATTAGAAAAACGCTGCCGGCTTTTCAAAACGCTCCAATTTCATATTTTATTTTTAAAAATATCTGACAAACAGGATCAGCCCAAAATGAAAGTTGTTCTATGAGGGAAGTCTTACAAGCATTCATCTTTTAATTTTTCTTCATTCCTTCAATTCACAGTTTTATCGATTTCAATTGTGGATTTAGGAACAATAAGTCAACTTGGCTCTCCTCCCACTCACTCCTTTTATTAGCATAGAAACCGCCAGTTTTTTTCAGAGCGAAGTGATTTCTTCATCCTTGTTTGCAGTTTAAAACATAAGGTAGACGAAAATAAGGAAATTGATTTTAGTTCTTGTTTTTACACGTGTTGTTATCTTACATTATTCCGAAAGCGCTAGGTACATTAAACCTAGCAAATAGAGAAAATGTCGAGGTGTCACATCCGCAATCTTTCTCCTTCCACTCTATTCGTTTCGAAGATTAAATAAAATGCGCCAATCACATTTCGGCAAAGTTAGTTTAAATAGTCGTCGAAATTCTTCCGTAACCAGTTCACTCTTCTCTTTCTCGATCAGTGTGACAGCGAAAATGAAGAAAGTTCCTTCTATTCTCCTCCTCATGCTGGTGGGGTTTCTGCCTAAAGATTGTAAGTGTAATATAATAATTAATGTCTATAAAAAATAATCCATATGTATATGTGTGTGTGTGTTTTCGAGTATGTTTGCTTGAGAGCGTCCAATTTAAGTTCTTCATTGATGAAGTTTCCTATTATTCCTACAAGATTTAATTCTGTACTTTTGAACTGATACGAAAAGTCTCGCCATAATAACCGTGCTACTGATTAAAATAGTTTTCGTTTAAATTCGATTTGTTTCAAGAGCTTCACGATTATACTTTATTTCAAAATGAAACATTCAGAATTGTAACGAAGGTTCAAACAATCACAAACTTAACCAATCAGAAATCAAAGCCTCAAAAATGGTGAAATCGCGAATCAAGTGTCGAATGAGACATAGTAGAGTAGGGTGGTCTAAATTTATACCTGTAAAAATTCGAATTTCGATTTTTGGTCATAAAACGCCCACATTTTGTTCGTTTTCCCGAAAAAGAAATTCCGTAATTCTTTTTTCCAACGTTAACCCGTTCCCCCGGGCTTTTGAAATTAACATGGGGTTTTGAATGGGAAAAGCTCGATTTTCAAAAAAATGGGGAAAAGAAGTACTTGTTATACATTTTTTGTCAATTAAAGTATTGTCACCTTTTGAAGAGTATTTAAGGAATAATTTCCACCCAATAGCTTTTAATTTCGACACACCTGAACCCCTTTTATTGTGCCCGGAAAATGCCCCCAAAAATCCAAAATAGCAGTTTTCTATCAAATGCATGTTAAAGACGGTATTTAAAAAAAAATTCAACATGAATTATTTTTAATCGATAAGTGAATCGTGAATCGTGAAATCGCCAACGGCGATACCACGCTGGAAACATCAGTTCTCGTAAGATCACTGAAGTTAAGCAGCGTTGGGCGCGGTTGGTATTTGGATGAGTGACGGTTCAGGAATACTGCGTGTTGTTGGCCCGTCGTGGGTGTGGTGCACCCACATTGGTAGTAAATGTTCACCTAGAAACACTACCGGATTCGGGTAGTGAGGCAATGAACTTTCAAGTTCGATTTGCTAATCGATTTTTTTTTTTGTAAATCGTGAAAAGTTATTATCTTTCAAAATGAATCATACAAATTTAATGAATGTCACGATTAGTAGTTCTTGTTTAACTTAATTGGTAATAATTTAAACAATTTCGATTTGCTTGAACAATTTTTCCCCCTGTAAAGCGTGAAAAATTATTACTTTCTGGAATTAATGACACAATTAAAGGAATTTAAGAGTAATCCTTTTTTTCTACAGAATATTTAGCAATTTTTAAAATAATTTTTATTTGTTTAAACAATTTTTGTCAGTTTGAAAATTTTTCTCTCTGCAAATCGAGAGAATTTATTCTTTTCATCGAATAATGACACAATTAACGAATTTTAAGAATAATATTTTTTTGCTCAAGATATTTTGAAATTATTTAAACAATTAATAATTATTATTATAAAACATTTTTGCAGTCTGTTGTGAGAAGTTACTTTTTCAGATCATATTCGTTAAAATAAATAATTTTTCAAATGAATTTCGGTTAATGAGCATCAACGTACAATCGTATATATTCACGCTTAACAGGGGGAAAAATTGTTTAAACAAACCAAAATTGTGTCATTATTTTCAGAAAATAATAACTTTTCAATATTTGAGGAGAGGAAATTATTTAAACAAATATAAATTGTTTGAAAAACAAACAATAGTGAAATTTTTCAGCCAAACAAGGCACGATATAAGAAAAAGTCAAGATGCCCCACAATGTTGTTATAAAACTTTCTTAATTTTCTTAAAAAATCGAAAATTCAAATTAACATCGCACAAAAAACTATACAAAACTATACAAACTATACAAGATACGAAAAAAGATGAGAAGATAAAAATTGTGGAATCAAAAAAGATCAGCAAATCATTCTAATAAACTTTTGTTATAAAAATACATTCAAAGTAAAAAAATTAACTTTTTGGGAAAACGATACACGCTACAATAACATTTTATCTGACAAAATTTTTCGCCTCAATTACTTTACAAATTTTCTTAGATTTTGTTCAAAATATATTTTTTTGGTTGAAAAATAAATATTTTACTGAAAACTTACCAATTTCCTGTTTAGTTGAAAAATCATCTTCTTCAGTTGAAAATTCGACTATTTGATTCAAAATTCATGCATTTTGTTGAAAATTAATCTTTTTCTGGTAGAATATTAGTCCCTTGGCATGAAAATTAACATCTTTGATTGAATGTTCATTTCTTTATTGGAACATTATTTCTTTCATTAAAAAATTATTTCTTACTGAAAATTTAACTATGTCATTATTCTTGGAAAATGTATCTTTTTATGTTATGTTGTGTATCTGAATGTGTTATTTGCTTAAATATTTTGTTCTAACTTCAAATTCACCTCTTCTGTTTTTGGTGAAATATTCATGTCTTTATTTGAAGTATTAGTTCAAACATTTCTTGTGAAATTCAGATATTTGTTCGAAAATGTATGTAATTTGTTAGAAATCACCTCTTGATTCAAATGTGATTCATTTAATTGAAAATTAACTTTTGTTTAAGTTGAAAATTTTGTTTTTTAACTAAAAGCCTATTTTAGGTGCAAATTCAACTATTTTGTTTAAATAATTATGATGTTACTTTTTCTGTCTACTGCTCGTTCCAATATTTTTATTGAATGTTATTATTTTCCAGAATTAAAAATAAATATTTGATATAAATATTGGAACGACCAGTAGACAGAACCGTTACCATAATAATTATTACGTATTGACATGGTCAAGAACCTTAGCATCAAATTTGAAATATTTTGTATAAAATTCATCTCTTTTGGTAAGAGCGTAGTGTCATTATTTAAAACTTTATCTTTTTGGATAAATATTCTATTTTTTGGTTAGAAATTGAACTATTCAACTATTCAATTTTTCATTAAAAATTAAATTCTTCTGTTAAAGGTGTAACCATTTTGTTGAAAATTAATTTTCTTTGTTGAAAATTAATTTTTGTAACTGAAAATAAACCTATTCCATTTTTAGATAAAAATTGATCTTTCTTTGGAGTTTCAAAAAGTATGCGTGCATTGCAATGACAATGTGTTTTTTAAGGCCGATAAAGCTGAAGGTAAATAAGCTTTGTTTTTAATTTAAGATGAAAACAAATTTAACAATCACTCAAAACGTAAAGATTTTGTCAATTTTATAATATTTACAAGCAAATATCTTTTTCTTTATCTAAGTCGAGCACGACGATGACAAGTCCTATCGAAAAATTGTTAAATCGAATTATGTAAGAGATATTAAAATATTCTTTTCCTTTCTGAAAGTTTCTTCCATATCTCACGTGGTTTTGCTCAAAATTTGAATTTTCTATTTTTTCCATAGTATCTTCGATTAATAAAACCAAAATGGCAATTCCTTTTTTCCGCATCTCACTTTGTTTGGCTCCAAATTAGACTTTCCTATTCCTTTCATCGTATTTTCGACAAATAAAACCTAAATGACAAGTCCCATAGAAGAATGGTGATAAGAGGCCTTTTCAAAAGCTATAATTTCTCTTCGACACATTTTCCTATATTCCGCGTCGTTTGACTTAAAATATTCTGCAAAGCTTCAATTCTTCTCTTAAACCTTTTTAACGTATTTGTCGTCGTTTGGTGTCAAATTGGAATATTCCGTTTTTGCATAGGATTTTCGACGGATAAAACCACAACCGTTGGTGAAGGAGTGCTCGTTAACGAACTAGTTCTTTCTTTTAAGACCCAGAAAATGTACCAAAGATCGATTCGCTCCGTTTATTTTTTCAAGATTTATCGTGTTTACGGACGGACGAACATGTTAGTCTGTCTGTTCGTATGTCTGCAGACATACAGACAGACGCCATTTCCCAACCTTGATTTTCGGCTTCAGAGTGTCTCAAAACGTGAAGATCCGTTGAAAAACTGAGGTGTGAAATTGCGGACGATTCTGATAATTCTAAAACTAAATCTTTAAGTTCACTAGTATATACGAACTTCCTAAATGTCAAATTTTCTCCCACAGCCTTAGGTGGTCAGATGAGGTACCTGAGGGAAAGCGGCGAAATGGAAGTGCTCACCGAGCATGAAGTGCTACATACACAAATTATGAAACTTGCAGAAAAACCGCCCCATTGGGTGCAATATGTACCATCAAAAGTCTTTAAAAATTATCAAGCTGTAGTGCGTATCCCGAACGGAGATTTACATATTTCCTATAAAATGGCTTCGAGGGCACCACCTGACACTCCTGCTGAGAATCTCAGACCAAAATCAATTTTGGGACTGCTAGATACTATAACAATACGGTGCAATGATCCCTGCGTTTGGCAACCATACAATCCGTTTAACCAACCGCCTGACCATCCTACAAAAAGGATCTACCTTATGTTAATGACAATACCATACACTAGGGAGGTGTTATACACTGAACTCGAAGAAGTAGAGCCAGAAGACACACTAGAAGAAATCGTCCATTATTACAATTTGATGAAAGGTCTAGGCAGGATCTCGGCCGAGGAGGACGAACAGCACCGTCATTTGCTAAAAGCTATGGGCGTGACCTTTATCGAACCCCACACGCGTAAACGTAAATTGCTGGAAGGTCCAGGTTCGACCTCACGCGAAGGCCACGCACGTAACCGGAATTCGCAAACAGCTATTGTCTCGTCCTCGGTCAGACGCCCCGCACCTAACCGGAATTCGCCAACAGCTATGAGCTCGGCCTTGGTCAAACGCCCCTCATGTACCGGCGGTTGTTCAATATTATGAAGTTATATCGCGAGTGACCTGCATTGTGAAAATCTCTATATTCTTGGGATATTCTGAAATTATTGCCTAATCTCTTATATTACTATATTCTGTCATATTCTGTTATTATATACTACCATATTCAGTGAACTATGTGTTAATAATTTAATAAATAAATTGAGAATGCAAAAATAATCACCTTTTTTCCTAAGATAATGTGAAAACTGTAGTTGAGACTTTCCCTCATTTTGACCTCGAATTCATAGTGTAACCGTTAAATTGGGAAAACCCGGGAAATGACTCATTACAGTATTTGTTTACAATTCGTCAGAGAAAAAAATCCATGCTATAATTATTTAAGCAATTTATTTTATTGTTGTAATTGATTCAAGAATGCGTAGCGTCTAGAAAATACGTTAATTTCGGGACTTTCCTGGGAAAACAAATGTTTAAACAAATTAAAACTATTTGTATAATTGCAAATTGTTGAATTAATTTCGCTGAAATTCGGAGAAAATATTACAATTTTGATTGAATACGTATCTTCATTAGTCGAAAATTCGAAAAAAATTTTGAAACTTCATTTTTTTTCTCTGATGATTCATCCTTTTAAGTGCAAACTCATTTAATTTTCGGGTAAAAATGTAACCGTTTTGTTTACACTTTTCCAGTTCTCGCTGAATAGACAATTATAAATCTAATAATAATAATTTTAGTATGGCGCTTTGCTCCCGAAAGTTTTCGCGCATATTTCCAAACATGCCCATAATTCTCTTGATGACGGATGCATCCAATGATTGCTAGGAAGCTCAAATAGGGGACTGATTGATGGAAGGCAATATTGTCACATTTCTTGTGGAAAACTCCTTAAAACAGATCGGAGGTAGAATTTTTTTTCGAAAATCGACCAATCAAAATCAGGATCATAATTATTTTTGAAAATTACCCGTTCAGACATAATATTGCACATAATTTTATTTCTTTTTAAAATGAAGGTATTCCGCGTTATAGATATTTTTTGAATTCCCAGAACAAACTCAGAAATATGATTTTTTTTCAATTCTCTGAGCGAAATTCGATAAAATAATGGATTTTTAAAAATTAAAAATAGTATAACAAAGCCATGAACTGATTTTAAATTAGTTGGAATTTTCACACATCATAACTGTTTCTACACTTTCAATGAAGGTGAAGAAATAACAATGAATCTGCAAAAATGGTCGAATGTATCATTACACGAGAAAGGATTAATTGGTTATATATAAATACACCTTGAAATGGACGGACACAAAAGCAAAGAAGCGCCGAGGGAAATCTCCAAGGTAAATCCTTTTGTTTAGCCGGCACGCGACGCAATGGCGGTGTTTAACCGCGGATCCTTTGCCTCGCTTGTCCTCTCTCTATCCTTTTAAATGTTACAATTCGCGGTTCTTCAATCCATTCTCGTGATTCCGGTGTTCGCAATGAATCAATTTTATCTTATTTTGTGTCCGCTCCGATTTGTTACATGGCTACGTTACGGGCTTCTAGGTCGATTGCCGCGTGGCCACGCAAAAGGGGTAACTTCCGGTTGGATATCCGAGTCAGTGCGCGCAAAATAGAGGTTTTAAAATGAGGGTTTGAGTGTAAGACGTAGTCTCTCGGTCTCGTTTTATTGAATAAATGTCGACTTGGATTCACGATTTACGAGAAAGAAAAATGGCTGTTGAGTTATAAAGAATCACCCCTGAGATCCCTTGCTCCCATAGCTTCCATTTTTAGTTTTCAGGATTAGGATAATCTTGTATATAATACAACTTTTGCCGGGTCATCAAGATTCTTTCGTTTTTTTTTTAATTACCGATCTAATCGCTGCACGGGCCTGGCTGGCGCCCATATGTAATTTTTTTTTAGATCTTCCAGATTTAGCAAATTAAACCATATACGTATACCCACGTATATACGTATACGGATGCGTATATACGTGTGTATACGCAACTGTGTATCTGCCATTCGCTGGATGGAATAAACCATCCCTTGCATCTATAAGACTTGTTTCAAATGAAATCTCTATTTGTTCATCTTCACGCATCTTGCACGTGATAGATAACAAAAATCTTTATAGTGTACCTGCTACATGAATTTTTAGTTGAAAAAAAATTCTTATATCATCATGCTTGAATTTTATTCGATAAGAATTATGATCAATTCCTAAAAGGCTGGTATATACACAACCATTTGTCAAATCATCGGATCTTTTTCCGAAAATTGATACATTGAACATATCTGAAGCTTCTCCTTTCATGTACGAAAAAGTCGAAATTTTCATTCGATTTTGATTAATAATGGATTATTCTATGCCCTGAATAATTCTTTTCTTTCTGCATCGTTTTACGGACATTTTTTCTTGGGGAAATAGTGAAGTTATTCCTAAATATTTATTTTACAAATTAAAATTGAACTGATTTCAATTGAATTGAATTGACATTTCCTGAATAGTCTTTTCTTAAAAATATTGAGATTTAAATTCGTTGAAAATTGAACAACTATTTTCGGTGAAACTATACGCTAGGCGTGAATTAAGCAAGGTAAAATAGATAGAGTGTGTGAATAATTCAATGTCTTGATTTTGATGAAAAATAACTTGAGGAAGTACCTTGCTGGAGCTGACGTTGTCTATTTGCAAGTTCCACAATCAGCTTCCAAGTATTTCAATAAAGCTAAAAATCTTACAAAATCGTCTTCTTTTATTAAACTTATCTATGTATCGCTATTCATGTTTTTGTACAAATTGTACTCGGGAAATTTCACGTTTCCACTCACAATTATAATTTTTTCCAAAATTCCCTATTCCAAGTCAGAATAATAATTATTCTTGAAAATTGTCTCATCCAACTTAGAAGCATAATTATTTTTAAAAAAATCCTAATTTCATATCCAAATTATAACTTTCTTTCAAAAATTCCCTGAAGCAAATCAAAATTATAATTCTTCTGAAAATTTTCCTCTTGCGATTCAGCATTATAGCTAATTGACTTATTTTGCAACGTTTCTAGTAACAACCCACAATTATAATTTTTTTAAATTCCCTATTCCAACAATTATAATTCTTTTCGAAAGAAATTCTTTGAAATTCCTTTAAATTTCTAATCCTGTATTACATTATTCAATCGAGCAGTTTTGCCAAACTTTTTATCAGCTCTCTTTCAGGTTATGTGCAACAATAAACCCTGTAAGAAATAGGCCTTAGCTTGATAAAAATCTTATTCGCCAGAAGAAAAAATCTTACGAAATGTTGTATTATTACAAGCGGCTCCATAAGACACGTTTCAAATAAAATCTCTATTTGTTTCCCTTCACGCATCTTGAACGTGAAAGAAGACAAAATTTGTTAGAAAATACCTACAATATATATTGCTAAACGACAAACATAAAAATTTTCCATACCGTAACGTTCGAATTCTGTTCGATGAGAATCGTGATATATACCAATCATGTTTGATGAATGGATTTTAAATTTATCCTCAAAAGCTGGACTAGCGACAATCTTTTTTCATATAACGGGGCAGAGGTTTTTCTTTTCTAATATAAGAAAACTAATCTTAGAAATTGAAATGACTTTCTAAATATTCTCAAATTTATTTTCGAAATCTTTTTCCGAAAATCGAAACGTTGAGCATATCTAAAGCTTTTCCTTCCGTGTACGGAAAATTCGAGTTTTTCATTCAATTTTGATTAATAATGGATTATTTTATTCCCTGAGCGATTTATGGCTATCTGATTATTTACTTTCCTGAATACTATCAAATAAAAACGAAACCCATATAAATCTTAGGAATAAATTACGCAGCAAAATCGCCGCTGTTCCATAAAATTCTTTCAATGTTAAACAAACATTTCCGTAGAACCTGTTCACGAGGCCTTCTAATTGTTTCAATAGAGATGATAATTTCACACCATCGTCTTTTTTCAATAAACTTTTCTGTTTATCACAATTCTCATTTTCATAAATTTCAAATTAAGAAAAGTAAAAAAATAGCAAAACGGCGCCGGCTTTTCAGAAAATTCTCAATTCGCTAAAACCTATGGGCAACACCTCGGTGAAAGAACACGCACGTAACCGCGGTACTTCAGGGTCCCGGGAGTAAGTTTTTCGATGACACGAGATTGAACCAATGCACCAGGTGTAAAAAACACAGCTTCTCCGGGGAAGTCTGGTTTCGACAGTACTTTAGGGTGCTTAGAGTGGGTTCCTCGATGACACGAGATCCAGCCAATGCTCCAGGTGTAAAAAAATAATCTTCAGGGAAGTCTGGTTTTTACAGTGCTTCAGGGTGGCTGGAGTGGGTTCCTCGAAGACAGGAGCTTTAACCAATGCCCTAGGTGTGAAAAGCGCATCTCCTTCAGGGAAGTCTGGTTTAATCTCGTGTCCTCAGGAACTCACTTCGGGGACCCTAAAGTGCTGTAAAAACCAGACTTCCCCGGAGAAGATGTGTCTCTTACACCTGGTGCATTGGTTCAATCTCGTGTCTTCAAGGAACTTACTCCAGGGACCCTAAAGTACTGTAAAAGACAGACTTCCCCGAAGAAGATGTGTTTTCCCCACCTGGTACATTGGCTCAATCTCGTGTCTTCGAGAAACTTACTCCAGGGACCCTATAGTACTTCAAAAAATCAGATTTCCCCGGAGAAGATGTGTTTCTTACACCTGGTGCATTAGTTCAATCTCGTGTCTTCATGGAACTTACTCCAGGGACCCTAAAGTACTGTAAGAAATCCAATTTCCCCGGAGAAGATGTGTTTTTACACCTGGTGCATTGGTTCCATCACGTGTCTTCGAGGAACTTACTCCAAAGACCCTAATGTACTGTAAAACCCAGACTTCCCCGGAGAAGATGTGTTTTTCACACCTGGGGCACTGGTTCAATCTCGTGTCCTCGAGGAACCCACAGTTGGTGCAAGGTTTTGACATGGGTAGCATAGTTTTCTCGAAGAAGATGTTGTTCGCATACCTGGTGCACAGTGAAAAAAGTAAATAAAGTGCCAACTGCTTCTTGTTACTTCGGGTGGGTTCGTGTTGCCTCGAGTGTACGCGTGCAGCGTGCGTAGCCAACTTTATTCTATTTTCCGACTCCGTCCCTAACCTAAAACTCCGTCAGTTTCTCCGAAAATACGGTGTTATTGTTGCATCAATCGAAAAAAAATCGCCTTCTATTTACACAAAAAACAGGTAAACAAAAACTAACACTTTTAGAACAAATTCTAGAAAAAGTATCGTGTCCCACACATTGAAAAAGCGACGATAAAACTCTCGCTTTCTCAACTTGTAGGACAATATACTATTTATCCATTCATTTGATTAAAAATGTAACTAATTTATTTAAATTCCGCTCTTTTCTATGTCAATTAATTTTTGTACTGGAAATTTAATTATGCCAATATTCGTTGAAAATTGATCTTTTGATATGAAAATTGATGTATTTTAATCAAAATTTGTCTTTTTTTTGTGAAAAATTAATGCTCGTAATTGTCAATCCATCTTTTTGGTTTGAAGTTCTTTTCTGTTTTTGTTGAAAATGCATTTTCTAATTGAAAATGTCGAAATTTCGTTTATGGTTAAAAATTTATTTTGTTGAAAATGCAATACTTTTCAATTTCAAAGCCTGTAAACTTATTCAAAGTTTTTCCTCCTTTTTAAGACGAGAGTCGTTATTTTGATTCTTCTTCAATCAAGGAAGACTTATTATTGTATTCCCTGAATGATGATTTACTGTTTGTGCTGCTTCCATGGGAATTATTCCATTTAGGGAATAGAATAGGTAATTTTAATTATCAATATTTCAAATGAAAATCAAGCGAATGGAATGAAAATTTCCTGAATAATACTTAAATTCGAAGTCGAAAATACTTTCTTCCAAGATAAAATCAGATAAAATCAGATCTGAGTTATAATTGTTTTTCGAAATGATCCTGTTTCAAATCAGAATAATAAATCTTCTCGGAAATTTCCTCTTGCAATTTAGAATTATAGTTGGTTCGGGAAATTCCCTATTCCAAGTCAGAACCATAAATATTTTAGGCAATTTTTCATTTCAGATCTGAATTATAATTGTTTTCTTCCAAAATTCCGTGTTCGAAACCAGAATCATAATTCTGTTGGGAGATTCTAAGCTCAAACTGTTATTTACTGTTTATTTATTGTTATTTATTATTTCTCGCAAATGACGCAAAGAAACATGATAAAGGTTTCGATACGAGATCAGACTGAGCCAAGTTAGCCTATTTTAAGTTAGAATTTTAACCCATCTCGATAATTTCCTCTTCCAAATTGAAATTATAATTATCTCAAGAAATTCCGCATTCCAGATCTGAATTATAATTATTTTTCTTTATGAAAAAATTGACTTTATTAACTAAAATCAATTTCTAACTGTTTCCAAATTGTAAAAAAATCGTTTGCCCTATATTAAAACGCAGCTTATGAATAATAGGAATCATGGTTTGCAATACTTCTTCCTAGAAGTAAATTTCAATTTTGAATCCTTAAAACACATTAAAAGGATTTTCTTCCATATTAGACAAAAGTAAAACTTTTCATTCAATTTTAATTAAAAATGGAATATTTTATTCCCGGAACAATTCTTTATTATCTGGAAAGCTTTTACTAACATTATTCTTATTCAGAAACTTGTAAATGGAAAATTTAGAGCAACATTTATTTTTCAAAGTTGTGCAGAGATTCTTTTAAAGCGCTTGAAATTTCTGCTGCTTCATCCTGATTACATCACTTACGCGAGCAGTGTAACCAAACTTTTTATCTGCTCTCTTTCATACTGTGTACACAAATAGACCTTGATAAAACTACGCCTTGGCTGAATAAAATTCTTATTTGATAGAAGAAAATATTTTACGAAATATTAGATTATTACAAACCGTTTCATAAGACTCGTTTCGAATAAAATCTCTTTTTGTTTCCCTTCACGAATCTCGAACGTGAAAAAGACAAACAAATTTTAGAATTAACCTACTATATACATTATTAAATAAAGAATACCAAAATTTTTTAATCCTCACGTTCGAATTTGATTTGAGAGGAATCGTGAACGTTTTTGTTAAATCATGGCGACAGAGATTTTTCGTCTTGCTGAAGAAAATTGATTTTAAGAATTGAAATTACTTTTCAAATATTTTCGAATATTTGAAAAAAAACCCTTTTCTCGCAAATTTTTTCATTTAGTGTAAGAAAAAGTCGAAATTTCCATCGAATTTATAACAACAATGAATACTACTAAACAAAAACGAAACGAATACGATTCCTTATAATAAATCATGGAATAAAATAAGCTTCTGTTAATTAATTAAATGAATTTAAAAATTTTGGAAAATGATAACATTACAAATCTCCCTGTATGAGGAAGCTAAATCACTTTATTTATATGGAAATCTAAACTAGCTGTGAATTCGATCTCGAGTGTTTCCACTTTGTTCGTATTTATAATTATATGGTGTGATAAACGGTTGAAACTTCTATCTAGAGCAATAGAATATTATGATTTAATTGTTTGAAAAAATTTAATTTGTTTGTTCATTTGTTTTCTCAGGTAAGTCGCGAAATGAACGTAAACTATATATTCAAAAACCTGTTATTGAAATAACTTGCAAATTATTTAAACAAATAATTCTATTGTTGTAATTGTATCAGGAACTCATAACGTCTAGAAAATACGTTTATTTCGCGACATTCCTGAAAAAATGAAAGTTTGAACAAATTACCATTGTTTAAGAAATTCAAAATTAGTCAGCGCATAACTTGTTTCTTTTTTAATGATCATTTAAAAAACGACGTAACCATACAGCTTCTTTTACTCCGTGAGATAACGCTATATATTCAGATTCAGCCGTTTCTTGATTTTTGAATATCTGGACATCCTGCATAATTTGCGTCTGTGAAACCTCGTAATGACAATGAACTCCCACTGTTTCCGAACACAATCCCGAAGTTTACTGTTACTTTCAAATATCTCAGGATTTTCTTAACATATTCCCAGTGTTCCTTTTCATAACAGTTCATAAATTGACTGGCATAATTAATCGCAAATTCAATATCTGGACGGCTAATCCTAGCTGCAAATAATAAAGATCCTATTGCTTTGCGATACGGAATAGTTAATTTACATAAATTTTCGCTTCGTTCATTTTTTACAAAGATACATCCCTGGCTCAGCAGGTACGTTCGAAGATGTCGCATCTTTAACATTAAATTTCTCTAATAGTTTATTTATATAGCTTGATTGACAAATTTTTAGGAACCCTTTTTCACGATTTCGTTCAATCTCTAATTATAGTAGACATGCGCTATCGACAGTAATTTGGAAATTGCTTTTCAAAAAGTTTAACACATCATCAGTCGCACTCTGACTTTCACTCGTTATCAAACCATCATCTACGTACAATGCTAAGTATGCAACATTTTGATTCACATTTCCCACGAAAACACATTTTTCACTTTTAATATTTACAAAATTAAATTTTCTCAAGAAACATACAAATGTTTCATTCCAACATCTTGGAGACTGCTTTAGTCCGTAAAGACCTTTGTGTAACTTGTAGACAAAGTTGCTTTTATCTTCATTGATGTAATCTTGGGGTTGCTCTAACGTAGAAATGCCGTTTTCACATCATATTTTGCAATTTCAAAATTTCTTTCAGCTGCAAGTGCTAACAATATTCGGATTGACTCGTGTCTTAAAACTGGAGCGAAAGTTTCAAAGTAATCAATTCCCTCGTGCTGAGAGAATTTTTTAGCAACGAGTCTTGCTTTATAACTTTCTGTGTTTTCAGAAGGGTCTGTTTTAATGGGAAAAACCCATTTGCTACCAATTGCTCGCTTACCTTGAGGCAGTTCACACAAGGACCACGTTTCATTTTGATCAAGAGCATCAATCTCTTCATTTATTGCTTGTTTTCATTTTTCCGCATTTTCGCTGATTTGAGCTTCGTTGAACGTTTTTGGTTTTTTGGTTTTTTCAGTCTACATTTTGTACGACGTTGCATTCAACAGGCATTTTAACTTTAAAAACCATTTTGAATAAGGTATTATGCCGGGCGCCTATAGATGAAAGCTTTCCATCTTTGTCGCGAATCTCACATTTATCTTTCAACGCATGAAAAGAAAAATCATTATCGCTAATTGTACCTATCGAGAAAAGATTTATTTTTAAGCCAGGAACCAACAATACATTTCTAAGTTCGCGTTCTTGTAATATACCATTTAAATCTTCCCGAATGATAATTGTGCCCTTACCAGTTGCTGCTAGGATTTTGTCATCTGCTACTTTGACAAGGTGGTCGTTAGTGATATCTTCGATTGATGTGAAGAAATCGCTTCTGTATGTCATGTGCATACTAGCACCTGAGTCTGCGATCCAAATATCTTCATCTGCAACAGTTGTGTTTGAAGACAGGGCCGACAATTTACACACGTATGCTCATGTTGTTTTTATTTTAGCTTTACTGTCTTTATTCACTGCACTGTCTTTTTCACTATTTTGAGGACACTCGCACGCCCAGTGTCCTTTTTCTCGACAAATCATACATTTTGTTCGCTTTTTCAGTTCTTGAATGTTTTTCTTCAATTTATTCCCTTTTACTGCACTAATCGTAGTTCTTTGCACATGGAGTGCGAGAGCGTTCACACTATCATCCGCAGCCGCGAGACGCTTATCTTCTTTAATCAATCTAGACATCAGATTTGATTTCTTCCTTTCTGTCTCTGGCGTACAATGCCATGCTATTCGAAATAAAGAAAAACTGTTTCGCAAGCTGCTTATTAGCTTGGACATAATCGCTGTTTCTGAAGGCTTTTCTCCAGCATCTTCTAATTTTTTGCATATATTTTCAAGTTTTTTAATCTGAATGGCGATGCTTTCACCATCGTTCATACGGAATGCGTAAAATTGTTGTTTTATTAGGTTCTTCTTCAGTTCCATATACAAAACCTGTCAATTCTTTTGCTTGCAGAACAAAAGTCACACCAAATTTCCACAATGAATAATTTGGTCTATTTAGTTTTGTAATGTCCACAATTTCCTTATCAGCCATGATGAGAAAATCTTTGCACTTTCACTAAATAAAACAGCAATTCACTTAAACACTTGCTATGTCTCTCAAAGTGGCACTAAATAAATCACAGTGGCGCAGTGGAAGCGTACTGGGCCCATAACCTGTTGGGTTTTCTATAAGTAAAACACATACACTTTAATTAATCGTAAATTTATTGAAAGAAATTAAGAGACAGATATTTTAAGTTGTAAACTTCAATACAAGAAAACGCAGTTGCTGCCTAAAAGGTTCAACGCTGACTAACTGCTAGATTCGCTAGACTAAAGGTTCGTACCTGAAGGGCGAAGACTTTCGCTAAAGTAAATAAAAGCATGAATTCCAGGTAGTGTTTTCAACAGTATGGAATTTCTCTAAGTGGATCTAATCGGAATTTAATAGGTGCGTTTACTGGAACTGTTGCTAAGTATATATTTGCATTTTAAGAGGACTTAGGGGATCTTAAATGGACACTAAAACACTAAATTTCTTTGTGGGGAATTTCTTTATTCGTATCTAGCAGTAATTCAAGAGGATGCGTTTACTCGGAAATTGACTAAGTATATAATTGTCTTCTTAAGAGGATCTAAGGGTATCTTAGACGGACATTAGAACACTAAATTTTTTGTACGGAATTTCTCTAAGTGGATGTAATAGGTATTTATAAGGACTGCGTTTACTGGAAATGCGACTGAGTATGAAATTTTAATTGTGAGGAGATCTAAAGGGAACTTAAGGGGACACTAAAAAACTACATTATTTTGTACGGAATTGCTCTAAGTGGATCTAACGGTAATTTAAGAAACTGCGTTTACTGGAAAAGTTAATGAGTATATAATTTCCGTCTTAAGAGGATCTAAGGGGATCTTAAATGGACTGTTATGTCAATAGAATGTCACACGTCTTTCAGGAACCTTACCATTTGTCAACCCACCTTCTCATAATGCTAAAAATGTAATCATAATGTTGAAAATTCGTTTTTTTTTGTTGAAAAATAATTTTTGTAACTGAAAATAAACCTATTCTATTTTTAGATAAAAATTTATCTTTAGTGGAAATTTTTTTTCTCAATTTGTGTGTTTTTTTTGTGGAAAATTAATTCTAGTTAAAACTGTAACTATTTCATTGAATGTATTTTATTTAGCTGAAATTTTTTCTTTCAAAAAATTTAATTATTTTATTTATTGTCAAAAATGCATGCTCTTAGCTAGAAGTCCATTTCTCTGGTAGAAAGTTTAACTATTTTGTTGAAATTGTTTGAAGATTTACTTTCTCAATTTAAGAGGAGAGTCTCGAGGCGATGCTCACTCTAAAATGAGGGAGAATGGTAGCAATCTAGACTATAGTGATAGGATCGAAAAATTACAAAAATTACTAAAACTAGATCACATTGAGAACAAAGTTTCCAAAGTTAGAGACAGCATACATCAAATACTTAGTCAGTACCAAGAAGTGTTCACACTACCCGATGACCCACCCCCCTGTACAAAACTCACAGAACATGAGATCATCCTAAACTCAGGCAAGATAATAAACTTAAGATCTCATAAACTTCCAGAAAAACATAGAGAATTTGCCCTAGAAGAAACACAAAAACTTCTAAATAAAGGAATAATTAGGCATTCACAATCACCGTTCAATTCACCCCTATGGGTAGTCCCCAAAAAAGGAGACAAACTTAGAATGGTCATAGACTATCGACAAATAAGTAAAGATACTGAACAAGACGCCTACCCGTTACCAATAATAGACGATATTTTAGAACAATTAGGACAAGCTAAATTCTTTTCCGCTCTCGATTTGACCGCTGGCTTTCACCAGATTCCTATGAAAGAAAAGTGTAAACAGTACACAGCATTCTCAACATCTCAAGGACACTTCGAATATAACCGAATGCCCTTTGGACTAAAGAACGCACCAGCGACATTCCAGAGAATGATGGACAACGCATTTAGAGAATTTATAGGAAAAGAAGGTTTCGCCTATATCGACGACATAGTGATATTCGGATCAACCCTAGAGGATCACAATAACATTTTTTTTTTTATACCATTAAGCCATTTCCCTTCCGTGGTAGGCGTGACACTACCCGATTCGGGTAGTGTTTCGAGGTGGATAGTTTCTTGTAGTAAATAAATACAAGTGTGGGCTCACCACACCGACGACGGGCTAACAGCACGCAGTATTCCCAAACGGTCACCCATCCAAGTACTTACCGCGCCCAGCTCTGCTTAACTTCAGTGATCTTACGAGAACTGGTGGTTTCAGCGTGGTATCGCCGTTGGCGATAATTTGATAACTAAAAATGGAGTTAAACCAAACCCTGCAAAAACCAAATCAGTTCAAGATTTTAAAAATCCAATCACAGTAAAAGAAGTCCAACCTTTCTTAGGACCTGCGAGATATTACAGAAAGTTTATGAGAAGCTTCTCATCAATAGCTAAGCCCCTCACACTTTTAACCAGAAAAGATATTCCTTTCAACTGGGCAACAAAATGCGAGGAAGCATTTAATAAATTCAAAAATACCCTTTGAACGGCACCTGTCATAAAGTTCTCAAACTTTAAAGAACAATTGACACTCGCAACAGATGCCTCAAACCTAGGTTTAGAAGCAGTCCTATCCCAGGATGAACACCCATGTTTATTTACACCTCGAACATTAAACCCTGCAGAACAAAATTACAGCACATCTGAAAATGAACTTTTAGCTATAATATAGGCAGTTAAACGCCTAAGACAATACCTTCTAGGAAACAAGTTTAAAATTCAAACAGACCATAAAGCACTAGTATGGTTACATAATTGTAAATACCCTAGTTCAAAACTCTTAAGGTGGAGAATCAAACTAGAAGAATACAAGTATGAGATCCAATATGTAAAAGGAAAATAAAACAAAGCAGCCGACTTCTTATCCATATTATTTCCTATCGAACAAAAAAACCTCCTAGACCAAGCATCAAGAGATATTAACCTCGAAGAAGTTATCGAAAATGAACTCTCTGATACAGAATTATTCGACACACCCATAAATCAGGATTTACGCACACCAGAACCAGTAGTAATCAACAAGCCCATCAAGACAAATGAAGTTACTGTTAACTTGTGTTATGGCAATAAGAAAATTTACAAGTGCAAGATCAAGTTCAACATAAGTATATTATAAATGAAAGCAGATACAACCAATCGCTCTCTCCGACCGAACGACACAAGAAGCTCAGCGTCTCTTATGGAACTGACTAAGCATTCAATGCAATCAGATCAACCACCATAAAAGGCCACACCAGGTAAACACACTAGAAGGTTCCCATTCTTCGATTTCTAATTCCGAACCCAAAACAGAGGTCACATCATATAATCAATAATAGTGACCCAGCGTATACAAATTTAACAGTTACATTAGAAAAAAAGAATAGAATTAAAACCCCCTATAGCAGATTAATAAAACCCTTGGAAGAAATCTCAGAACCAACAGCAGGTACTTCCGAGCCAACATTAGAGGAACAGAGAGAAGAACTTTCGGAAGACAAACTATACCAAGACTTAATAGAATGGAGGCTAAATCCAACTTCAGGAACAGTTAAAATTAAACCTAACGCTTCAGGAAAACTCTGAAATTTTACGAAGAAAGAACAAATGCCAGCCTGTAATGAGGAAAAATGGTTAAGAAAGTTAGGTTGGATAATCGACGAAATTAAATCTAGAAAACTGTTTTTAGTAAGATTAGCCTTTGGAGATCATTCATTTACACCAATAGAAAAGGTTATATTTTCAACAAAGTTGTGTCATGTATTCAACAAAATACATGAATTTTCAAGCAAATTATTTAATTTTTAACCCGAAAGATGAATTATCTACAAAAAAGTTGCATTTCCAATTCAAAAATATGATTTTCCAACATGCATTTTTTACCGAATTGTTGAATTTTTTAATTTATACAATATACAGGATAAAGTTTTAACCAAAAATGGAATAGTTACATATTCAAATGAAAACATTGATAAAAAAATCATGAAAGAAATGAATGTTTAAGAAATTTTTAAACAAATGATGAGCTTTCGACCAAGAAAATGAATTTTATACCAAAAAAGAGGAATTTCTAACTTATAAAATATGAAGGATAACGTTTCAACTAAATATGAAATGGTTAATTTTTCAGATTAAAAAAAATGTAACAAAAAAAAGATTTTTCAACAAAGTTTTCAAATTGTCAACCAAAAAGATGAATTTTCAACCAAGAAGATTAATGTTCCACAAAAAAATGAATCTTAAGCGAAACACATGAATTTTCAAATAAAATTATGTATTTTGAAGCCAAAAAAAAAGAATTATCTACAAAAGAAAGTTGAATTTTCAAGCCAAAAATATGATTTTTCAACCAAAAAGTTTAACTTTCAACCAACTAGTTAAAGTTTCTACCGAAGTGTTGAATTCTCAACTATAATTCTGAATCCTTAATAGGAAAAAAATCTTTTTTTTTTACAAAGTAACTCAATTTTAAGTCAAATAATCTAGTTTTCAACCAAAAAAGGTGAATTTCAATTATGTGTGTAACCAAGAAAGACGAGTTTTCAGCGAAATACATGAATTTTCAACCAAATAGTTAAATTTTCAACTGAAGGACATACATTTTTGACCAAAAATGGAATAGTTTGAATGTCAGTTTAAAAAAAATTATTTTTAATCAAACATGAAACAAATTGTCATAAAACTAGTTAGATTTTCAACCAAAGAGACGAACCTTCAACAAAATGAATTTGTAACAAATTAGTCAAATTTTTGATAAAAATATGACTTTTTTACAACACAGTTGCATTTTAAACAAAATAATTAAATTTTTAAACAAATAATGCAATTTTTAACGAAATCAGATGAATTTCGAACCAAAAATATAATAGTAGCCTGTTCAATAAAAAAATTAACATTTACCCAAAAATATAGTTAAATTTTGTTATTGGGTTTAAGTTCTAATTGTTATCTAAGTTCGTAACGTTATTTCCACTTCGCCCCCCCCCCCTTCCCTGTTACCAACCTCAGATTTTTAGCCCCCCACCTCCCTCTTTTTTCTTCCCGTTGTGTACATTTATTGTACATCTGTCTCTAATGAACAGAAAGGACAAGAAGTCTCAAGGTCTATTTTCAAATTTTGAAATTTTTGGGTGTTCTTCGGCAAACAAAAAATTTTTATAAGTAAATAGATTTTACCTCGATCTTTGAAAAAAAATTCTTGTATTTTTTTCAGGATGATATTGCAGATGAGGACACTGCAAAGAATGCTGTCTCTATCTACCCATCCCTTATAATACGAGGTACATTTAATTTTGACACTTTGACACATTCGGACCCTATTTTTTCGAAAAACGCAGAAATAGACGTAAATTCGACGAAACAAGCGATTTTTAGTGTATATTTTTGCAAAAAAAATTATTTCATGATCGGTGGGCTTAACCAGCATATCAACATGTTTTTGGGTTCGCTGAGTCCGAATTCGGGTTCCAAATAATCCAGTTCGCCCAAATGTCAATTTTGAGTCTAACGTCAATTTGGGTCTCTGTCAATTTTGGTTCCTATAGTCCGGGCAGACCACTTTTTTTTCTTGTGTGCCGGTGTAATTTGTTATTTTTCATCGCCTGCTTTTTTATAGGAAAATCATTGCATGATGAAGATGCTACATGCACAGTTGTGCTAGAAAATAATACTTTGATGTTCTCTACATCTGTATTAGAAGGATTTTTGATCACATTCATTTCTTACTATGTGGATGGATACAAGTATACAAACGAAATAAAATCTACTTTGGCATTTATACAGAGGTGAGATACATATCCCTTATGTCCAAATTCTCCTATGCAAACATTAAGTTCAAAAGAAACTTGTAGACATTCTCTGATAGCGTATGCACTTCCATAGATGACAATTCTGTATTTTTTGATTGCGGAATAAAATTTCTAATTAATTTAATTTGTTTCAGAATAATAATGAAAATCAACCCACTAACCGGAGGAAAAAGAGAAAAGGCAAAACGAATAGTGAAATCGTTCAATTTCCATGTGTTAAATTTCGCAGAAAAACTTGAGCAATCTACAAACTTATTCTCAATATGATTTATAAACACACATATATATATTTTCATTTAAAGTAAATAAATTATTTCAAAAATTTGTGTTTGGTATCACTTTAAAACTGTACCCAAAAATTAATTATGATGTTAAAGTTTCTTCTCTACTGGTCGCTTCAATATTTTCATGAAACATTGATACTTTAATTGTGAAAAAAATTCTCTCTGGCTCCAGTGGGATTCGAACACCACGTCATTCAGATTTCGCGTCCGATGCTCTTGACCACCAAGCTACGGAGAATCGAGATCATTTTCTTCACAATCCCTACAAGTAGAATGTCGACGTCATTCCTTATACTTGGAAGATTATAGCACTTAAACAGATAGGTTTAAATTAAATTTCTTTGATGTTACTTTTCTTGACCAGGGTAATTCGCAATAAATAATAGTAATAATTGATAGTAATGATTAATAATTATTACGTACTACCCTGATCAAGCAAAGTAACATCAAAAAAATTAAATTTACACCCAAAAATACCTAAATTATAGTTAATGTACGTGTGTATTAAAATAGTTATTTGTGATACAAGTGCGTAAAATAGGTGATTATGTGCGAGTGTGAATTTTGCGGCATAAGCCGGAGGCTCGAAGCATGAGTGGGTGGTTAGCGCACGAGCGAAGCACCATCTACATGCATGCAAACTTCAACTTTTGAGGTGGGTGTTGCAAAAAATCATTTACTTTGTTGCAAAATTATTACAGATGTGTATAAAACTTAATGCACATGTTTATCAAAATGACTACACATGTATATTGAATTTAACACACATGTGTAGTAAATTTAATACACATGCGTATTAAATTTCAGATGTGTATTTGAACTTTCAAATATGGTGGTATCTTAAATTTAATATACGTATCTGAAAAAAACCTTCCAATACATGTGTATTAAACTTAATACAGCAATTTTTTAACAGTGTAGGTGCATCCGTTTTTGAGAAAGATTAAGTCCTCTTGAGATCTAATTATTAAAAATATACTAGAATATTTTAAGGCAATATTTATCTTCAAGACAAAAAGTTGACAAAGTTTACGATGAACGTGTTGCTATAGGTAAGGTGATTACGATAATCAGAAACATACTAGTCTTTAGTGGACACAACCATTCACTTGGAACAATTTTTCTCAGCTAACCGAAAATATATTCAAAAAGAAATAAATCATATCAAATTCTAGACATTTTCGAAACATTTTGTTTGAAATGAAAAATCTTTTTTCTGGTGTGAGTGAAAACTGTAGAGTATGCTTCAAAAATTTGCTTACTTGCGTTTCTAGTGAGAGACATTCTGCTGTAAGGTCCCTTCCTCCTACCAGACCTCACACAGTAAAAACTAGGCATTCATTTTTATCTGGGATCCTTTTTTGGGCGTTCTAATATGATCTCACAAATAGTCTTATTTTAGTACCAGTTTCTGTCTTGTTCAGTTTTCTAACTTCAGGTTGATAAATGATCCGAGGTAGCGAACTAAATTGATTCAGAGGGTGCATTGTTTCAATTGTTCCAAACTTCACTCTTACAAAAGACAAAAAATATAGATGAAATTAAAAATTCGTAAGAATTAGTGTTGAACCGTCACACTCAGACGTCACGAACTTCAGCCCTATGGGTTAAGTTGGTTCCTAAACTTGACAGATTTGAATTTGTTTTATCAGATTTAGTTATTGACAGATGATCCTCATTTCGATCCTATTTCAATTCACAAATCGACCTTATTTTATTAGATTGGCGGATCAAACTGAAGTGCGATTGTTTTGTTGGGTGAATTGTTTTAATACCAAATTAAGTTCTAAATCGAATCTTAGTTTTTACAGTGCAGTTCTGTACCGTTTCTCTTCCATCTGTTGATCCTGATTCTCGTACCAGGTCCAGGTCTTCTCATGCCAGGCAAACAATTCGTAAAGTACTTGGATTTAAAATTGAAGAGCTTAGACTAATTTGACTTAAACCCTACAGCAATCCCACTCGGATATTCGAACTTCAAAGCTACACTTTTCCTCTCGATAAACCAATTCGATTGAGGAACAAAGATCGTCTGCTCTTCTCGTGGAATATATAAACCTGATGATACGACTACTGGGTCGAAACTGGCGAAAATAAACATGTACAGCAAGGAGGTTAAAGAATTGACCATCGCAGAAATCGTGGAATGTCCAATGGCCAAACACGACGTAATTAAACGTTCTTTTGATGTATATCGTGTAGACGACAATTCTTTACAGAGCTTATTAAGAATGCGCGCTTCTGTCGGATCTGGCGCTTTGCGTTCGGTCTCTATCCTTTATGACAGTGAATTTCTTTTTGACGCGAAAGTTTAGAAAAATGTTTAAAGCCAGGTCTATCCAATCATTCGAAATATTTCAAATTTGTTAATTTTGTTAGTAATAAAATCATTCAGTTTATTCAGTTCGGTAAAATTTCAATGAATGAGTGTGTTAGTTTTTCGGGAAAGACGTTCCGTATAACTCTACTATACTTATTTTCAAAACTGTAAATAGTGGATTAGTATGGAATTTTTCCCTATTTTGCTATGATTTGATTTTTTGCTATTTAGACCTTCATTTTCAATTGGTGAGAAGCGACAATACTGATGATTTTTAAAATTGAACTGTAGGTCGAGTATTATGAATTGAAAAAGAATACATTTTAAAAAACGAGTCTGAATCTGTTCAATGATGTAATGCTTTTATCCAATCTAAAATCATATTCAGAATGAAGGAAAGAATGAATAGTGGATTGATTATCATAGTTAATTTTATTTACTTTAAATCGAAAATTACAATACATTGACGAATCTTCTGCGTCACTAGTGCACTTTTAGGACGAAGCCCCCCTAGAAAAAGACTCTACTGATTCTAAACCCCTGCGGCTGCGCCCGACTTTCTAAATATCTGTACTAGTATTCACCTACAATATTTTCGTATTACACAAGGAAAATCGCAGTAAAACCTGTGTATAGTACAGGGAACTTATGCCTACTTAAGTATACGGATTTACAAAGACTTCCACTATTGTCCTGTTAGGGCTGAATACTACAATGCCTATTCAACTGCTATTAGATTTGCATTCACATTGTTATGTTTTATTTGCGAAGCTTTGAACACTTACACACGGACTGTCATCTTGTATTTTACCAAGTACTCATGAGTCCGTAGCTTTTAAGATGATTTCCAAACATGTTTTAGCTGGATCAACAAAATATTTTGCTTGCTTCTAGTAATCTTTTTATACATATTTTATAGATTCAACAAACAATTGTTTCTGAATTAATATCATATCTGTGACATCAATAATACGATTCAACCAAAAACTTTGATTCATTGTAGAAAACAAATAGGGTCAGCTGAATGAAAATTCTTTTAATTTGACCAAGACTATTCCTGAAATCAACAAAATGTGGTGAACAAAACGATTTCGCGATTTTCCCCCGTTGTACACAATAATAACATTGCACCTTCAGGCAGAGAAATTTTTCGTGACGTTGCAACAGAATTGATTGTGATAAGGTTCTATCTTTAGAGAATATTGACCAATGTGGATCACCTGGGAATTGGTGTTTTTTCAAGTTTCTAATATTACATGCAAAGTTGAAATATTTCTTCCTCATCGCGGCTTCATTAAT
The DNA here is from genome assembly GCA_932178445.1 of Andricus quercusramuli. Lineage (NCBI taxonomy): Eukaryota > Metazoa > Arthropoda > Insecta > Hymenoptera > Cynipidae > Andricus > Andricus quercusramuli. The sequence continues at coordinate 39,768 of CAKNXH010000379.1, forward strand.
TATTTATATTTGTTGTGGCGTCGTCTTTCACATCCCCTGAGCATTCATGTTTTTTTAAGGACGCCTGAATCTGTGCGCGTTTATATAAAATTCTCCATGGTGGAATACATGACTCATAAATACACGATTATATGCTTCACTGTATTCTCTTTTGATTTTTATAATGCTGTTTTCAAGGTTTGCTGGATTCCTGTGTATGGCACTTGCTAGCCTTACTTCTATATGGTCTGCTAGAGTGTTTGCCTCTTTGCATGCTCTAATATGTGCTTCTTTGTACACTGGTTGGTTCGATCTTGACAAGTGTGTCCATGCAACATCATCGCGCGCAACAACAAGTTCCAAATAATGCTTTGAACCCAATTTCCGAAGTAAATCACGGGGAACATTAACCCACCGGTTGCTAATCGTGTCATATACAATAAATACATTTTTCAGGTCAAATAAAGAGCATAGATATTCAATTGAAAACAATTCTGGCATAATCTCCTTCTTCCATCCAAATATGATATAATCCCTTTGCAAGAGTTTCAGCTCATCAATGACAATAATACTTTTATCACCAAAATTTTCGAAATTGCGGAACTGATGTTCAAACGGCAATTCTTCGACCGGAGGAATAACGCCGTTGTTTCCAGGGAATAAATCTTCCAAAGTACTCGGTTCTGAACTTATTAACGCTGTAAGAAGAAATAGCAATAGGTGAATTTTAATGTAATAGATATAATATCAATCAGAATTATTATGTAGATAAAAGATAGAGAGAAACAAAAATTAAAAAAGAAATAGAAAGAACATTTTTTTTAGTCTCATGCAATATTGAAATTAAAATAAGTAATAATCTTCAAATTCATTCATTCACTTCGTTGAAGAATTGCGACAAATTTAACTAACGTTTCTATTTAAATTGTTTACAACTGGTCAGTTTGCAATTGAAAATCTGTGAAATTAAATAAATTTTTATTTTAGATCTAGAAAAAATAAAATATTTCGGAAAAAGTTGAAAACTACATATGTCTGAAATATAAATCTTGAAAAGTCAATAATTTGTAATTTTATATTTTGAAATTTCGAGAATTTACAACTATAACTCTCCATGAATATAAAATGTACAATATTGAATCTTGATCATTAAAATTTATTTCAGATTACAAATCAACAAAATGGAAAAGTTTCAAATTTGTAACTCTACGAAATTGTTAAATGTGATGCATTTGATTTGGAAGATCTTGGATTCGAAAATTTATTTTTAATCTTCAAAATCATAAAAAAATGTAATACTTCTTCAGAAAAAAATCCTAGTAATATTTAAACCAATTTTTTTACTCTCAGAGATTTTTTTGAATTGACCGCAAATTTCTACTCAGCTTGCATAATTCTCTAACTTTTTTTTTTGTTGACGTTATGGTCGTTGACCAGATAAATGTGATAAATAAATTGGTGTTAAGTTTTTTTTGTCTGCTGGTCACAAGTCCATATTTTCCATTATTGAGTTTTAATTTTTAAGTTGTGAAAAAATTTTCTCCAGCTCCTTTGGGATCCGAAACCAGGTCTTTCGGATTTCCGGTCTGATGCCCTCACCCATGACTTCATCAAGACCTTGACAGGACCTGGGTTCGTATCCCAACGGAGCTAAAGGCAATTTTTTAAAACAAAAATTAAAAATCAATATTAAAAATTATTGATTTTTCACCAGTAGACAAAAAACACTTGACACCAATTTATAATTCTGTAACATTCACCTTTTTTGGTTGAAAATCATTCTTCTTGGTAGAAAGTTTATCTATCCATTCGAAAATTCAACTTAGGATTATGCATATGACATTATGTTATAACATATTTACCAATAGAATTCAGGAAAACGGCAAAAGCGATGAGAAGAGTACCAGCGGCGATCCGCATTTTCTAATATAGTCGATGACAGTATATGACAGTAGCTGACAGTAAATGATACTGATTCAAAGATAAATGAAACTTTCCAGAAGATTTTTTCATACGTATGCTAGTGGGCTATCCATATTCCACGTAGCTCATTTTGATTTGCTGATTCCCCGTTTTTCACCTGCTGCCCCCCCAACCCCTACCCAAAATAAAGCTGCGCACGTGAGGTATGGATGACACCTAGTCAATATATGTCTGTCATATAACTACGTGCGTCATTCGAAAAATTATATCAACATACTCTCATAGTGTAAAGAAGGTATCCAGAAAAACAAATCTTCATTGATCCAACCTTATCTCTTCTGACGTTTCCATCTTTCTACCTACACTTGTATGAAGAATTCATGTGATAACGCTCTTTGAATTTAGCAATAAACAATCATAATAATTAGCTAGAGGCTTGTGCTTTTCTTCTTACCTTCTTTTCTTTCGGCATATCGCATTTTTTTTACGAAAGTAACGAAAAATGGTTTAATTATCTTCAGAAATAGTTGAGTTTTGAATCTAAAAAAAAAAAACAAATTGTCTACAAAAAAGTTGAGTTCCCAACCAAGAAGGATAGTTTCCAACCAAATTTTTCAATTTGCAACAAAATCAGTAAATTTTAAAATAAGTGTGAAATTTCTGACAAGAAGAGAAACATTGTACATTGCACAAGCAATTTCTACTTGCATTATTGCATCATTTGCCTTGTATCTTCTCTATTGGTATAGCAAATGAGAAGAATGGAACCTATTCAAAATTTTCTAAAGAAGAAGTGATATTATGGAAAGATTGATGATAGGGACAACAATCCCTATCTTCCGACACAGAAAAAAAATACATTTGTACCATTCTGCATTTGATGACACCCAAAAGACAATCTTTCTGTCCATCTGTAGTGACTTCTTTATATTATTTAACAGGAAAAATCGGAAACATTCTGTATCATTTCAGAAGTACCAAATTAAATAATGGAAGGATAGGGATCTTTATAAATGAAAAACTTAAATTAGAAACTCTTAAAAAACATATTAAAGGAAACACAGACATATACGTATTAATTATTTGTTATAGATATTAGTTATCATAGTACACTTACAAAACTTAGGCAGAAACCCCACCAACGGGAGGAGTAGAAAAGAAGGAATTTTCTACATTCTTGCTAACTGTCACAATGATCGAGAAAGAGAAGAGGTAACTGATTGCTGAAGAATTGTGGTAGACATACATAAATATCTTCTGATAAAGACTGTCGATGAACAGTCGAAACGTCAAAAGTTATACAGAGTCTCTCAGTTTTAAACTAATTATATTAAATACTGACCAGTATTCAACACGTTCGTACTCATTTACATTTCTAACTCTATTCTAATTTACTCTTATCTGCTGTCAAAAGGTATTATTAAAAGAAACGTGTTTGTTTCACCCTAAAAGATATAATTTTTGTTTGAAACAAACATTTTTCTGAGTGTGGCTAGAAAAAGGGAAATATTTTTTAATGCCTGTTATGAATATTAATATAAGATAAAATAAGCTTAAAATTTAATATGCGCGGTAACAGTTATTATCGCGATTAAGATTTCGTGGATGGCAGGTAAGTTAATTATGTATATTACTATTTTTTGCATTAACAAACAACTAGTCCAAACTTGCATGGATTTCACTCTTTTTTATTGGACTTTGTAGGGATTTCGGCACAACTAATATCTCAAAACAGATATGAGCATTTCTATAAATAATCACTAATTTTTGTTTTTAGCGCTTCAATAATATTTGAAAAATCTGTTTAAAAAATGCCTTTTCTTTATAACATAATTCAAAATTATACTTCCCGCCTCGCTTCTCGAGATTACTGTTGTAGTACCGCTACTTTCAGCTTGTTGTCACAATCTTTAGAGCCAAAAATTTCCTGGAATTCCCTTACTATGTTCACCTCCATAGATCTCATTCGTTTTTTTTGTGTTTGCTGTCGCAACACATAAGAGCCACGCGCAAATCGTTCCTTATTCTAAATAATCGATTTAAAGTGTTTAAAATGGGCAAGTCTAAAAAACGTAAGCGTTCTTCCCATGCAGAAGAAGAAATTCGCGAATTAGAGCGAGATCTTAAACGTTTGAAAAGAAAAATGAAGCGTACACGCAAACGCTCTGAAAGTTCAAGTACGACTTCCCGAAGCATTTCACGTAGTCCCTCAAGGGAATATCGGTCCGCTTCTCGAAAAAGCTCATATGAGCCTGAAGCTTTAGATATTAAGCTGTCGTCATCTTCCGAAAACGGTAAGGGATCGTCCATAAATTACGTAAGACGTTTTTCTTTTGTTTGAATAAAGAAGGAAATAAAATTGCTGTGAAGTTGAGAAGGACACAACGATACAAACAAAAGAAAAACGTCTTACGTAATTTATGGACGATCCCTAAGTCTCTCTTTATAACATACACGGCTAGGCTCATTTATAAGGTGAGAGAATGCCGATGTCACATAGACGGCAAAGGCTCATTCATAAGATGAGAGAGGCCGATCTAATAATGGATAAGCTTGTATACAGGTACAAGAGTAATCCATTTCCTTTTTTCTAGAAGTCTCAGACAATAATGTGAGGGACAGAAGTGGCGGTCCAGATGAACACAAGTCGGACAAGAGGGATAGAGACAACATGGCGGAGAAACATGACAAATCGTCAAAAATCGACGAGAAAAGGTTGGAAGTTTTGGGTACGGATCCTACTACTGCTGACACCGGAGAAGTAAAACTACATGCTGATATCGTGTCAAGGTGAAAATTTTGGCTTACTGTGGGCTTAAAATCTGAGGTTAAAGAAGAACTTCTTAAGAAATATCCCAGAAAAGGGAATATTTTAGTGGACCCCCCCTAAGTCAATCCCGTAATGCTGCTGTCAATGAGCGAACAAGCTATCAAAAGGGATGAACATTTCCAAGACACGCAACGTCTCGCAGGCTCAGCTCTATCAGCTGTAGGATCAGCAATGAATTTGCTTTTAGAAAAATCTGAAGAGCAGTTGGACGTGATGAAACTGTTGGATAAACAGAAAGAGGAAATTTTCTGTTTGGCGATAATATAACAGAAAAAATCAACGAAGCAAGTTCATTAGAAAAACTATTGAAAACTATTAAGCCATCAACAGTGCCAGAAAGACCTTACAATAAAAACGCCAGTTCTTTAAACTTGAAGAGCTCGTCAACAAAGGATCAAGGGTCATCGTGGACGAGCAACAATCAAAAATCTCGGACGACACATCCAAATATCCGGAGGTCTTATCAACCGCATCACCAAACTTTTCGAGGACACCAACAGAATCAAACATCAGGGAAATACCGACCATCGACTCGGACGAATCGGAAATAGAGGTACGTTTAGCTGGGAGGTTAAAATACTTTTTTGAGGCTTGGAAGAAGATCACTTCTGATAAATTTGTCCTTCAGTGCGTAAAAGGTTATAAAATTCTGTTTATGCGGAAACCTCAACAAATATTTCCGCCTGCACCTCAAAATTGGACAAATGATGAGGTAATTGCCTTAAACGCCGAAATAAAGGAGTTATTAGAAATGAAAGCGATAACTCCTTGCATTTCAGAAAAGGGAGAATTTTTATCACCCTTTTTTCTTGTCACTAAGCCAAATGGATCAAAAAGAATCATTTTTAATTTAAAAAAGCTGAATGAGTTTGTAGAGGTGCCTCATTTTAAGATCGAAGACCTTCGAACAGCTTCTAAATTGGTGACAAAAAATTGTTCCATGAGTCACATAGATTTAAAGAATGCTTATTTTCTTGTGCCAATCGACAAAAAATATAGAAAGTTTTTACGATTTTCTTTTGAAGGCATTCTTTATTAATTTAATTGCCTACCATTTGGTCTCAATATCAGTCCCTATGTTTTTACAAAGATTATGAAACCGGTAGCCAGTTTCTTAAGAAGCAGAGGTCTGACATCAATTGTCTATTTAGATTACTTTTTGTTCATGGGTAGAACTTTTAATGCTTGTTTGGAAAATATTCAAATATCGATCATGTTACTACAATCTCTCGGATTTCTAATAAATTACGAGAAAAATAATTTAAATCCAAGCATGATTTCTGAATTTTTAGGATTCTATCTAAATTCGAAAACAATGATTGTAGGGTTACCATTACAAAAACGAGAAACTTTGTAATCATTAACAAATTCTTTTTTGAGAAAAAAGTTTTGTACTATAAGAGAGTTTGCTCAATTAATAGGAAACTTAGTATCGAGTTGTCCAGCTGTACCTTACGGAATGGGGCATACCAAAAGTTTAGAAACAGCCAAGTATCAAGCTCTGATATTGGCTAATGGAAATTTTGACGACCAAATGTTTTTGTCAACTGCCTTAGATAATGATTTGAATTGGTGGAAGGAAAATTTACATTCAGCAGAAAGCCCTATAAGACAGTTTTCTTTTCAGAAAGAGATCTTTTCTGATGCTTCCACTTCAGGCTGGGGTGCATTTTATAAAGGCCAATCAGCTCATGGGTTTTGGAATATGGAGAAGCAAAAGTTACATATCAATTCTCTTGAACTTCTAGCAGCCTTTTTGGGTCTTCAAACTTTTGCATCACAATCTTTCGACTTTGAGATCCTCTTACGTATTGATAACACGACTGCAATTGCATACATTAATAAAATGGGGGGAATTCAATATCCTCATCTAAATTTACTAAGCAGAAAAATTTGGAAATGGTGCGAAAATCGAAAAATTTGGATTTATGCATCCTAATTGCCTCAAAGGACAATATAGAGGCGGATAGAGAATCCAGAGTTAAAAATGTCGATACTGAATGGGAATTGGCCGATTACGCGTTTCAAAAGATCTTGAAAAATTTTCCCCGTCCTGAAATAGACCTATTTGCAACAAATCTCAATTCTAAATGTGATTTATTTTGCTCGTGGAAAAATGATCCTAACGCTGTAGCAATCGACGCTTTTACAGTTTCATGGAAATATAAAGTTTTTTACGCTTTCCCTCCGTTCTCAATGATATTAAGAACGTTGAGGAAGATTGCAACAGATGAGGCCTATGGGATTGTAATAGTTCCTATGTGGACATCACAGCCTTGGTTCCCACTTTTTCAATCTATGCTCATAGGCGAACCTTCGATTTTTCCACCGAAATCAACACTACTTTTGTCTCTTTGCAGAACTCGACAACATCCATTGGCAACTTCTCTTACTCTGGTTGCAGGGCTGCTATCAGGGAAAGTTACGTAGAAAAAAATCTTGCAGAGTCAGCGAGCAACATCTTGTTGGCGTCACTGTCGGAGTCCACCATTAAACAATATAACAGCGCTTTATAGATTCTAAAATTTCTGACCAAGAGTTACGATAAAGGTGCATCTTACGGCACATTAAATACGACAAGATCAGCGATAGCTTTAATTTCAGTAAAAACTATCTCAGATTCCATGATAACTCGGTTCTTGAAAGGTATCTTCAGACTCAAACCCCCTCGACCAAGATATTCAAAAACTTGGGATGTTACGCCAGTGCTAGATAAAGCTGCCAGTTGGTTCCCACTCAACTCACTTACTTTCCAACAACTGACTGAAAAATTATTAATTTTACTAGCTCTGGGAACGGGACACCGAGTTCAAACCTTTTCACTCATTGAAATTGACAAGATCAATTTTTCGGCAACAGGAGCTGAAATCAGAATCGATGCCCTTATCAAGACTTCTAAAATAGGAAGCTGCCAACCATGCTTGATTCTACCATTCTTTGAAGATAAACCAGAACTTTGTCTGGCAAGGACACTTCAGCATTATTTGAGAGTTACAAGAAAATTAAGGAAAGATTAAAAAAAGCTGTTTATTTTAAATAAAAAACCGCATAAAGCGGTGGGTTCACAGACGCTTAGTCGGTGGATAAAATCATTTCTTTCGCAACGTGGTATTGACAAAAATTTTACTGCTCACAGCACCAGACATGCTGCTACTTCGATAGCCTTTCAAAACGGGCTAGATTTGAATACAATAGGGAATACAGTAGGCTGGTCTTCAAAATCGTCAGTATTTGCGCGTTTCTATAATCGACCGATTACCGCATCAAACTAAAGTTTTTGTAATGTGGTACTAAGAAATAAAACTTAGTTTTGTACCATTCTTAATGTTATTTTTCAAATAAAATGGTACACAGAAAATTGTCGTCTCTGAACATCTACAACAGTAATCTCGAGAAACGAGGCGGGAGGTATAATTGTAAGATCAAACGAACTTACCTAAGTGAAGTTCGATCGTAATTATACGACCGTCCCGTTTCGAATGGATTACTCCCTCCCCACATCATGTTAAATCATGTTAAATACCCTCCCCTTGTTACATTGGACAATTTTCGAACAAAAGCTCTAAAATAATTAGATCTATGGAGGTGAACATAGTAAGGGAACTCCAGGAAATTGTTGGCTCTGAAGGTTCTGACAACAAGCTGAAAGTAGCGGTACTACAACAGTAATCCCTTCGAAACGAGGCGGTCGTATAATTACGATCGAACTTCACATAGGTAAGTTCGTTTGATTTTACAATTATTAAAGTAAGATATTATTCTGTCGACCAGGGTAAATAATTAATTAATTAATTTTTGATGTTAAATATTGCAATCTACTAATCTGCTATTGCGATTCTACCAGACAAATTATTTGACCAGTAGATCGCAATATTTAACACAAAAAATTAAATTATTCAAAATTGATGCGTGGAAAACATTCCTGGACTTGACTCAAATTGAATGACCTATATTAGTACTGTATTTTATTGAAGATTATATTAAATCATTAAGACACGAATTGCGCTAAACAGTTTCTCATACCTACATTATCAACTTTTTTCGGTCTACTTATTTCTTGTTTGTAAGCTCATTCGTTTATGAGAAAGAGTTTGCTCTGAGACTTTGGGAAATGCAGGAGAAAAAACTAAACAACGTTTGTTAGCTTACAGATAAATAAATCACTAGTCTGAGAAAACGTCGGTATTGTAGATACTTATTCCTGTTAGATGCCCTTGAGCGACTTTTGAAAATTTTTATTTGGAGCAATTTTAGTTTTCTTTTAAAATGAATTCATTTAGCTTTGAAACAATGACAAGCGTTTGCAGTTGGCATGAGTGAAAATTACGTACTTGGTTTTTTAACAGTATTGGTTAAAAAATTTAATTTTTCTTTATGTAGCAGAAATTCTTTTTCAAGTTCACCGCCTGTGAGTACGACGTTGATTGGCAACCCTATATAACCTCCAATTATCTCTGTGATCCCTAATTCCACGTTTTTATGGTTCCATGGTCTTTCCAGAATGCTAGAATGACTAGAATTTGTTTAGGGCAGAATGATTCTGATGAGGTAAGCAAAATGAAATCCATTAAAATCATTTAAATCCTTATCATAAATTACGTAATTTTAGGAAAACTAAAAAACCCGAAATTTTCTGAATCTGCACACATTTTTATGTTGAACATAATTATCCAGAAAATAAATATGTTATCTAAATTTGTGTACACGTGCATTAGTTTAGTTAAAATGTAAACAGTTAAATACCTAATTAAAAAATGGAATATTCCAAATTCATCAACTGCAATTTTATATGTTCTAACTTGAGCAATATTTAATATTTTTAAATCTTTACTTGAAAATTTAACTATTGCTGAAACTTTTTTTGTTTCATTGAAATTTAAGTTTTTTAAACTCACAATTGAACTATTCCATTTGTGTTTGAAAATTGATATTTTTTATTGGGAATTCAAACTATTTGGTTGCAAGTTCAAATTTCGTTCAAAAATTATATTTTTGGCAGAAAATTGGTTAAAAATTTAAATATTTGGTTACAAATATATTTATTTTGTTGAAAAACTGTATTTTTGGTTGCAAATCAAAGTATTTTGTTAAAAATTCATAATTGCAATTTTTGATTAAAAATTATTTTTCGTATTGAAAGCTTATATTTTTGAGTTAAAAATTCGAATATACTGTAAAAAGTTCTTTTTTTTTGGCACGAACATTCAATAATTTGGTAGAAAATTGGTTCTTTCATTTGAAAATTAGTTTCTTGAAATGAAAATGTAGCAATTCCATTTTTGGTTAAAAATTTATGCAATTTGTTTAAAATTCGTCCTTTTTTGTAGAAAAATAATCTTCTCGCTTTAAAATTCGACATTTTCAATACAATTTTTTTTCTTTATTGACTAAAAAATCTTTTTTGGTTGAAAACTCAACTCTTGTTAAAAATTTTTGTCTTCGGATTAAAGATTCAACTGTTTTGTAGAAAATTCAATAGTTTGATAGAAAATTTAACTAATTTCTCGCATTTTGAACTACTTTGTCAAAAATTCATAATTTCAGTCAACCTTTTTGTTTGTTTGTTAAAAACTAGGTTTTTTAACTAAAATTTGTAATGTTTGGTTGAAAATTAACTTTTCAATTGAAAATTCATATTTTCGTGTTGAAAAATCAACTGCATTGTAGAAAATTCTTCTTTCAGGCAGTAACTATTCGATTTTTGGTTGAAAAATGATTTCCTTAATTGAACAATTCAAGTATTTTGTTTAAAAATTATCTTATTTGTTGAAAATTTAAAATTGCAAAATTTAAAAATAAATGTTGCTTTTTCGGACGAAAATTTTTGTCGCGAGTTAGGATTTCTGGGATTTCATATATTTTTTGCAATTTTGAAACGTCACAAACACCACGAAAAAAATGTTTTGCATTAATAAAAAATAGTTGCATGTTTCTTTGGTTCAAGCTAACTCAATTTCAGGTTTGAATCAATCCAAAAAACATGTTTTTCTAAATTTCCAAAAAATTTTAAATAAGGCAGTTTTTTTTAATCTAAAAAAAATGTAAATTGTAAATTTAAGAAAGAGAACTGAAGATATTAACCGATTTCAAGTTTTTTTCTTCACTTGCTTACTTGTTAAAAGTATTAATTATAGTAAGGATGAAATTACAAATCTTGGAAAGAACTATTTATGAGAACGATGTTAAACATATCAAAATTGTGTATTTAAATACTTTTATTTTTTCCCGCACTTTTGTATATCACTCTGGTGGGATCTTTAACGATCTAAATATATCAAATTTTTAAAAATAAATATTCAATGGCAGAAATCATTGAAAAATGTTTTCGACATATGAAAATAAATGTTTAATCTTTCCCCTACTTCCCCGTTTTTCGTGAGAAAACCACCCTATTTCCCATTTTTTGAGCTCCTTTTGGGTTGTGATCCCTGTCTTTAGATTATAGCTAGATAAGTTTCAATAGAAGACGAAAAAAATAGAAATGTTTCAGTTGTATGCTTCATGAGTTATGATCCGCGAACTTATTTGTTCAGAAAAATGTAATTTGTGCTAAATTGTGCTAGACGGCTCGAAGTATACACAATTTTGTGCAGGAAAGAAAATTTCCAAAAACCTATCTGTTACCGCAAAAAAAAAAAAGTATTATTTTTAAAAATCTGGAAAAAATAAAACTTTTGCTGGGTTCTGCTCGAAAAATGCAGTCTTTATTCTCTCTGACAAAATTACTTGAGATCAACAGTTCTCATATTAAAAACTCAAAAATCATAAAAGATACAAAAATAGTCATATTTTATAAAAATAAAACTTATGCTGAGTTGTGCTGGACAAATGTAGTCTTTATTCCTTTGACCCAAGAGTTATACTACGCCATGGCAAAGTGAGGCCCTCTAATTTTGAACTTGACGTCAAAAATTACGAAGTTTAAAGTGGCGGATCCAATGTGATGGCCAAAATAAAAAAAATTTCATATATTTTGCAAGAAACTTGCTGTGACAGAGTTTTCGCCAATATGGCACTTTTTCGGAATTTCGTAAAATTTTATGCAAGGTCGCTGAATATAAAATGTTGAAGGAATATTCTCGAAATCTGTCGTTTCGTGAGTTTAACCATTATTAATTACTTGTCATAATAAAGCATGTTGTAATCTTGCCAGAAAAGTATCTTCCTCTTGCCTCTTATCTTTTTAACCACGTTAATATATTTATTACACAAACAATCATTTGGCTGTAAGATTAGGTGAAGTTTGTCCCATAAGGATCATTTTTGCTGCAAATGGATTTACATATTTTGTGAGAAATGCAAATGCCGAAGAATTCTTTTTATTACCGCTGCCATATTCAGACGGGACATAGATACAAAAATCGGCGCGGTTAGTAAGCATAGTGATTCACTTCTCGGGATCGCTTATATTATTGACATTTTCGACATTATGATTTTCTTATGTGGAGAATTACGTGTGTTTCTCGGTCCAAGTGATCAGCCGCCTTTGTGTCACAATGAGGCTCAACTTCTACTGTGCACATAACATCTCACACAATTTTCTTCGCATTCGTTCAACGATTATGAAATGGGAACGCCATGTTGATGGAAAATTTAATGCGTCACATTTTTGTTCAGTCAGCACGTAAACCTTCATAGTTCTGAAATATACGAAGAATTCAAAAGAAATATGGAAATCTCGCAGACCGCACAGGAAATATTAAGACTATTATGATAACCCATATCAATGCCGTGGTTATGATTAAAGAGGCGATACTTATGGATATGTTTACGACGACAACAGTGATTACAATAGGTATACAAACTCGCCTAAAAGTAAGCATTATTCCAGTCTGAGTCTGTCCTCTACTATTCAATATTGTCGTGACAATTCCAGGCATAAACACACGTCAAAAGATTTGTGTCAGCTGCATAAAATAATCATTTTCTGACTTAGGAACCGAAGCGATTCAGTTCCTGAAAAAATATCAAAAACAAACCTGAAGGACCCTGAAAGACACGCAGTACCTCCATAATATCAGCTGGATGGAGATGTCCTCAAACGTTCTGAAAACAATATTATGCCTCATTGAGTAATGTTATAGACCTGATACTCGAAGTGTTTCGACCTTAAAAGGCACAATATTTTGCACCACTTAATAGTGTAATGATCTACAGTATGACGAAATGACGACTCATACAAGCCTAATATTAAAAAATATTAAAGCATCTCAAGGATACGCTCAAGGGCCAACAAACAGATCAAACGTTGATCAGAAAGGATTTTGCCGAAAAATTGAAGGCTACCAATAATTTACAACAGTCCACAAAGGATTTAAAACCAGCCCTAATCATATTAACCTGCGAGTAGACCCAGTTATAAACCATATAATTGAGATCACAGATAATTATTTGAGGCAGAAGCCAGTTTCAAAAGCAAGATCAGAGGCAAGAGGAACCAGATATCTACAAGAAAAACTAGAGGTAATTCGTTTGGCAGGGAGATAAGTTGATGTGGTGTTCAACTAGGGTGCCCTAGAAAAGAAATGCTGTTCATCTAGTCCATGTCTCCAGATGAAAAAAGTGTAATCGACGTAGCGGCACAAAAATGACGGTTTAACCTTGAATTCGTTGAAGATTTTAGTTTCTAGATTTTCCGTAAAAATGTTGGCTATTACAAGTAAGATTGGAGATTCCATTACTGCTCATGAAGGTTGTTCGTAAAGCATAGCTATCTGAGATAAGAACTTAGATAGCTAGCTAAGAACTAGCTAAGCATCATATCGAAACAGGACATAGCATTTAAGTTGACAAAACAGCCATCATCGCAAAAACGTACAATATTTTTCCAAAAAAACATAGATTATCAAGCGGAATCTTTAAACACCCTAATAACATCAGAAGAGACAATGGATATAATACCAATCCTATTTGGCTTTTCGTTCTCGCTAATTCTTTTAAAAAACACCTGATTGGCCAATCAAGTTCGACCAGTCCCCACCATGTGGCGCTCTGGCCAATCACAGGCATAATAGAGAATATATATGAGAACAAAGCTCTACATTTTTAATTTATTATGATCAGTCATTGTCAGAGCATCAAATCAATTAATTATTTTTTCTTGTAAATGGCTTTCCCTGCCATATTTCCCTGGAATGAATCCCTGCTTTCCCTGTCTCCGTAAAGTACTAATGTACACGATAATAATAGGGCATAATTGTATAATCTGATCATATTTCCATTAAAAACAATATATTCATTACCGCAATTTTTAGAATAAACTTTATCACGTTGAGATTAGGTGAATCGCATTCGAAATTCATTTTATGAGTTCACTATTTGCTGCAATTGATTTTCATGAGTGTCAGTTAAAAATTATTGTAAAAAAGCAATGTTGTTTTAGATGGAAATATAATCAGGTTATGAAATTAGCCTTATACTTTGAGTGTTCGCCTGTTTCTCAGGCCAGTTACCCCCCCCCCCCCCTAACTCTCAATTTTCGTGTTTTCCATAGGCCACTGAATTGCACTGCAAATGTGCTCATATGCGTCACCAATAAATGATTTTGTGCCTCGAATCTGCCACCGTTAAAAAAATGTGCGCAAGCTAATTAACAAATATAGCATTTGGGCAGCAGTGTGACCTAGGTGATGCAAATCTTTTGACAATTTACAAATTGATGATGGTATGGGATTTGAAATGCGCTCATATGCGCACATACAGACAGACACATTCCTAAACACCTGTTTTTCGGGTTCAAGGGGTCTCAAAACTGTCAGAGCGTGAAACTACGCGCACCGTCGCAGTTGCGGTATGAGCAGTAACTATTGCTGCCACGGTAGTAGCTCCGACTGCGCTTCGCTTCACTGTCTCACACCGGACGGTGTACGCATGAACGGTTTGTGATAACGCATTTCATTTCATAAATTGTGTAGAAAATTCTATATTCTCGAATCTCTTACAGTATGTGTGCTACTAACTATTCAGTATTTTCTTATTTCCAAAATTATATTCTAACTATTGGAAGCATAATTAACTTTTTGAACCATTTTTGTTAAGTTTCGTTGTGGACAGTTGTTTTTCCGGATCGGTTACGTTGAGATAGGAAAATACAGATACTTTGAGATAGGAAAATACACAAGGGTGATCTGAATTTACGCTCATAACGCAATAATCCTAAGTTATAGTTATAAAAATAAATAAATGAAATGGTTGCAAGCGACGCTACAGATCAATATACATAAAAGGTCAGCGTGATCAAAATCGGACTCTTACTCATTATTAATAAAAGATCTAACTTTCAACGCGTGCACAATGTAGTTGAAAATGTCATTCAGTTGGTCAATATTTCGTAGAATTAAAAGGCGTTTGATAGACTCTAAGTCACTTCTGATCCCTTCTAGGTATTTTTTAATGTAATCCGCTCTGAATTCGTTATAGATAGGACAATGGAGTAGAAAATGAGAAAGATCTATAAACTTCATCAAGTCACATAGAATGCAACTTTGATTTGAATCAAGGGCATACTACGCCGCCAAATATGGTAGGCTCCCTATCCCTAGAACCTTTGAGCATTATACTGAAATCGATAGCAACAAGTAAATGATCTGGTTGGTCCAAATTATTGTGCACAGAGTAATCGTTAACAAGATTTACGCAATCGATATCTAACCAACGTGAATCCATAGTACTGCAGCCCTTTTTCAGTAGGTAGGTAAATTGACCCAGCCTATCAGAAAATGTACGACCATTGCAGAGCGCTCGATCGAACGATTCTAGGGACTCCACCAATTGTTTGCATCTTTCATTAAGTTTAACTATTTAGGGGTACTACAGGAGCATTGATGGGAGAAAATGATCGGGGAAAATATATATTACGTAAATGCAGAGTAAAGGAATTTTAGAAGGTTCTATTCACAAATAACCGTAAATTACTGAATTTCAGTTTACACTGAGAATAGTCAGCGCAGTTCTGGACTAATGTAATTAGACCTCCACTGCCACCGCCCTTACGTTTTCTTTGACAACCACGGAGTAATAAGACGTGTAACTATCTAAAAATTTCGGTAGTTTCACATATGCGTTTGTGAGCCATGCTTCACCTATGCAAGTCACACAATGACTAGTTAAGTAGGCTTTCTTCTTTGCATCAAAGTTACACAAATTATTACAACCACTGATACTCCAATAACAAACACCAAAGTTTGACTTACACGTCTAGCTCTTTTATATCTGACGCAGTACCAAAGCTTGGAACTCCTGCCCTTCTCATAAAACATCCATCCAGTCAGCCTGTGCGCTGCCCAGATTCTTCAGGACTTGCCCTTTTCACATACTTGCCAAGAGAGCCCGTCATGTGAATCACCCATTACTCATTATTATGTATCCCTGCTTGTACCAGCTCTGTAAATATCAAGCCGGAATTTGCCCATAGATAGCCCTAGCTGTCAATGTAGATACCGTCAAACGGCTTTATTGGCCCCATCTCGTTGTTGACATCTCTGACAGAGATTTGCAACTAACAACGATGCAAGTTTCATACAACAGTATAGACCACCGAAAAAGTTTGAAGACAGCGAATTGCAAGCACCATTGGATGAGAATGATGTTAAAACGCAACAAAAACTTGCGGATCAATTGAATTTGACACGAGAATCCGTCTCAATAAGTTGGAAATACATGGAGAGATCCAGAAGGTGGGAATATCAAAAAAGGCAACACAAAGTGATTTTGCTTGATGATAATGTACCACCACATGCAGAAAAACTGGACAGCAAACGATTGAGGCGTTTAGCTGGGAAGTACTTGGCGCATGCAGCTTAACCTCCAGACTTTGCCCCGTTCGGTTACTACTTATTTGCATCGATGGGACACGCACTTGCTGGACAGCGCTCTAATACTTACGAAAATGTACGAAAATGGCTCGATGACTGGTTTGCATCAAAAGACCAAGAGTTTATTTGGCGTGGCATCCACAAATTATCAGACAGGTGGGAAAACTGTATAGTTAGGGATGATCAATACTTCAATAAAATGTGTTATATCATTTTCATATGATAAACGAGTATTCTCTATACAATGATCCCAAATTCATATTTACATACCGGTAATCACTTCCATATTCAAAACAATATTATTGATTATTTTCTCTAGGCCTATTTTCCTCGAATCACCTGAGCTGTAGACTAAATTGCTAACTCGCAGGAGGTTGCCACTTCTACGAGTTTTCATCCTTACGTTTTTTAACTCAGCTCCTTCTTGGCTCAGAGTTTCACGGAATTCAGCACTCTGAAATCAAGATCAAGATCATCAAGATTAGTCTCACAACAGGAAAAAGAACAGCAACTCCACGGCACACAGGACTGCTCAATTTTCGATAGATTCTCATAATCTTTTTCTTAAATACCTCAAACTTCGAACCCACAAGAATTATACCTCAAACCCACAAACCTCAAACCCACAAGCCCCGAAACCACAAATCTCAAACCCCCAAACCCGTAAACTCACAAACCTCAAACCCAAAAACCTCAACAGCATAAACCTAAAACCAAAAATCCACAAGCTCACAAACAGCAAGCCCACAAACTGTGACCAAAGCTATTTGCAGGCAACTCCCGAAAGTGGACTAAAACTGAGAGTTTGATGTACATAGGTACATTTTTATCTGACCTCTGATTAGCAAAGATATTATTTTTAGCTTAGATTTTTTTGAATTGAATTAATGTTACACCCTCAGTCTTGAATTGGAACATTTTCTTGAGTTGCAAATTTTTTATCAAAATGAAATTTTAAATTATTTCTGGTTAAAAAACATACTTTATTTCAAATTAGATAGCAAACAAATTAGATCGAGCGAATTTTTGCCTTATTTGAAAATCAATGCAACTTTTCGAATAAAAGCGCGACTAAAACCTTTTCCGCTTTGCTAACTAGTTCGTCACTCACATTATTATTATCTGATTATTAAGGCTCATGTAGTGGGTATTCCAACCTACAAAACTCACCTCAAAAAATTGGTTTCGAATGCTGGCGCACCGAAAGGATGTCAGCGGGTAATTTTTTTCCCCACAGGAATAACATATTCATATTTGAGGCGGAAAGTCCCTCCGGAACGTCAAAACTCGCGATAAATATTAAAAGATTAAAAAATAAAAACATTTTTCAGCGATCGAAAACAAATAAACAGAAACAGTACAATCAGCGCCGCGTGGTGTCCCGATCAATCACTAAATCGATTTAAAAGGACTTCTGGCGCCATATTCAAAATAGAAACGGCATTGAAACATATGTAGGAGTAATAATTCTTAATAAGTTATAATATATTATTTGAAAAACATAACAAATAAATATTATCTTACAAAAATATAAGAAAAAAAGAAGGAAAAATATATTCAACGCAAAATACTGACTGATAAAATAGATAAATAAAACTTGCAACATTTTCTTCTAATTCTGAGTTGTTCTTATAACATTCCCTTCACACGACCCACACAGAAGAAATAATTTACATATAGCTGAAAAAGATTTGGTAAAGATTTTCCAAATTTGTAATTAGCAAAAATAA
>CAKNXH010000379.1:58442-78667 GCA_932178445.1 Andricus quercusramuli
AAAAATGTTATTTTTTCGTCAAAGAATAATACAGTAATATATTTACCAAGTCTTCCCAGCTTACTAGAATTGATTTCTAATACGTGGGTGGGTTCAATGGAGTATTAGGGGTACATTATGCAGCCTAAGGTTTCTCTGAAAAAATCATGAACACAATAACTTTGCATTTTGTGGAAATAACTTTTTTTTGCTAATTACAAGTTTGGAAAATCTTAACAGCCGTATGTAATTTATTTCTTGTGGGTGGATGGACTTTTGGGGATGTTATAATAATAATCCAGAATCCAAGGACCTTTTAGAAAAATCAAAGTCGCTATAACTTTGATTTTTTAGAGAAATGATTATATTCTCATGGACTAAGATCGGAAACTATTTACCGGGTCTTTCCAGCTTTCTACAGTTAAGTTCTATTGCGTGGGTGGGTTTTGTGGGGTGTTGGTTGCACATTATATAGCCTAAGGTTTCTCTGAAAAAATCATAAACACAATAACATTGCATTTTATGGAAAATGCTTATTTTTGCTAATTACAAATTTGGAAAATCTTTACCAAATCTTTTTTAGCTATATGTACATTATTTCTTCTGTGTGGGTCGTGTGAAGGGAATGTTATAAGAACAACTCAGAATTAGAAAAAAATGTTGCAAGTTTTATTTATCTATTTTGTCAGTCAGTATTTTGCGTTGAATATATTTTTCCTTCTTTTTCTCCTATATTTTTGTAAGATAATATTTATTTGTTATGTTTTTCGAATAATATATTATAACTTATTAAGAATTATTGCTCCTACATATGTTTCAATGCATTTTCTATTTTGAATATGGCGCCAGAAGTCCTTTTAAATCGATTTAGTGATCGATCGGGCCACCAGGCTGCGCTGATTGTACTGTTTCTGTTTACTTTTTTTCGATCTTTGAAAAACGTTTTTATTTTTTAATTTTTTAATATTTATCGCGAGTGCTGACGTTCCGGAGGGACTTTCCCCCTCAAATATGGATATGTGCTTCCTGTGGGGGAAAAAATTGCCCCCTGACATCCTTTCGGTGCGCCAGCATTCGAAACCAATTTTTTGAGGTGAGTTTTGTAGGTTGGAATACCCACTACATGAGCCTTAAACTGTTGAGGTGGCTCACAACATTTGTGTACTTACCTAAATAAAAGTTTGCTGATGATATATATGAAATTGGAATCCGTTCACTGTTCAGTAAGAAAATTACTTGAGGTTCTCAAGGTGTAATAAGATTAAAAGTACATGTCTCTAAAAAGAGTCCTTTTTTCTATCAGGCTATATTTTTTATATAATGTACAATTTTACTTACATTATTAACAAAATTCGAGGAAATATTGTCAAATTCTTCAAAATCCCTCGAAATGATTTTATTCTGATCCGACTACGGATTACAAAGAATATTATATTTTAGTTTATCTTTGTTCTATTGAATTAATGATACACATACTGTAGAGTATCTTCATTTGAAGCAGCTTCTTCATACCAACGTGAAGAGATTGAGTAATTTTTGCCTATGGGACATTCCCTCATTTCAATTACGGTCATATCGTCAACTGCGCCGCTTATCATATTTATTTTTATTCTCGAGCTATATTCATCTGCCTTATATATTCCAAGAAGAAGCCCAGTATACTCCAGTATTGCGAAAACGTCACCATTGGATGTTGATAAAACAATATATTCTCGGGTTGGCACGGGCACATATTTCTTCGATACTGCTCGTAATTTAATTGGCAAACCGGCAGGAATAACATATCTTCGAAATTCGAATTGTCGGTTCTGATTTGACTGAGGAATAAGCCGAATATATCCAAGTTTTGCAAGTGCATATCCAAGTACTTCATGGGAAGGAGGCCTGCCCGGAGAAGATCTGGACCTTCTGAGAGGAGAAGAGGAAGAAGAACTAGGATTAAAATTGACGTTGGGATTCCGTTCAAACTGTAGTGAATCGTGGTTTGCAGAAGTTTTAATAAAACCTCTTGAGAACATTACTTGACTTCTGCCTACTGGACAATCCCTTTTCTCATCTTGAGTCAAATTATCAACTGCGCCACCTATCATATTTATTTTTATTCGCGAATGATATCTATCAGTCCTATAAATTCCACGAAGAATCCCAATATAATCTAATATTGCAAAAATATCATCATTGCATGTTGATAATACAATATATTCTCCGGTTGGCACGAGCACATATCTCTTATGTTCTACTAGACATTTGATTGGCATACCGGGAGGAATAACGTATCTTCGGAATTCAAATTGCTTGTTCCGATTTGTGCGAGGAATAAGCCGAACATACCCAAGTTCTTCTATTTTGCATCCAAGTACTCGATCTGAAGGAAGCCTGCTGAGAGGAGAAATGGATCTGGCACGAAGCCGAGGCTCCTGAGGAGATGTTCTGTCAGGTGAATGTTGTCTGGCAGAAGAAGAACCAGGATTGCGTTCGCCATTAGGACTCCTGCTAGCAGGAAACCTGGACCTGCCACGAAAAGGAACCTCTTCTGGGGAAATCCGGTCAGGCAAATGTTGTGGTCGAGCAGCAGAAGAAGGGCCAGCATTAAGTTCGCTTTTAGGTTTCTCGTCGGGCTGTGAACTGCATTCTGCAAGAAGAAATAGAAGATTCTTTCTTTTTGTTCAGCACATTTGTGTCTAACATCTTCACCTGAGTTCAACGATTCTTTGCAGAAAGCATCTTTCTGATGATTCAATAAGAATTATGAGAAATAATTTGTAATTATAAGAACTCCCCACTGTACATTTTTCATGTTAAATTAGTTTTTTCTGTCAACTGACACTTAACAAACAATTATTTTAAATAAGCCAAATAAAGAATTATATTGCAATTATTTCAAAATTCCATAAAGAAGAGTTTCGCGTCAAAACTTCTACGTTGAAAATAATTAAGGCCAACCAAGTTTGGATTTGACTTAGCTTGTTGTTTTATCTTTGAGGTTTATTCTGAATTTCTTAAAAGTCTCCAGGAATTCTTATAAACGATAAAAAACTATGGATTCGTATAAGCATCATACGTTTTAGGCCACTTCATTTTATACATTAGATCATAATTATAATATAATAATACATATATGCATACACAATTATCCCCTTCTATATTAACATAATTGTGAATAATTTTATTGCAATTTGTTAATTCATTTTAAAAGAAATTCATCATTTTTTCTTTTTCATTTTATATTTCTTGAAATTTTAAAAAATTCGAATATTTGGCAGAAAAGTTTTCGTAGGTTTAAAATTTAATCATTTGATTAGTAATTCAGAAATTGTTGTTAAGAAGTAATCAATTTCATTTAAAAATTAATTTATTTCTCTAAAGATTAATCTTCTTTGCTTGAAAATTCAGCTATTTCAAGAAAAAATTAGGTATTTTGTTGGAAATTCCTCGGTCCTAATTGAAAATTTAACTCTTTGTTCAAGAGTCCAACAGTTTGCTGAGAAATTACAAAAATAATTTGTTGAGGTTCTACTATCTGCTTGAAAATGCATTATTATATCAAAGAGTAATTCCTTTGTCGTGAGCTCAATAGTATATTATGGACGAAGGGGGAAGAGAGGGACATTATTGATGAGTGTATCTTTCCAATGCGAGCCGTAGGAACCGACCTTAAGTACCGCTTTTCATGTCCAAGGGTATGTAATGGCCATGTATATCTATGAGGTCATAAGTTTTTACTTCATAGACTATAAAAACAATATGACTAAGAAAAATTAGTCTCAAGTGTTACTGAAATGAGACCACTGGTAGCAACCTACAATCGTTTCGTTTTACACTGAAAATAACAGCATGGAGTATTTCTATTCAAAAACCCATCTGCATTTTCGCAAAATAGAGAAAAAAATAGATTAATGCATTAGTGAATAATTTGGTTAACAACTGTATCTAAGAAATATTCCATTGCATCATCAGTGTACAAATATACTCGCATACATGAGTAGCCGTTATTTCACATATATGTGAAATAATGACGTTATCAGTGTCGAGATTGTCCCTCGCAAATAATTATATCATTGGATATTTTTTATTATGATCATTTTAATGAAGGAATTCTAATTTCAAATTAGGGGAAGTAAAGACGGATAAGTGAGGGAAGGAATGTGATTGGAAGTGTGGGATATGAGGGGCGGGGAGGTAGAGGAAGGAGAAGTCAAGAAATTGAGGAGGTAGAAAGTATGAGACGTGAGGAATGTGAAGAACGTTAGGGGTTGTGATTTAGAGGAGGTAGAAGTGAGAAAAGTCAAGATGTTATGTATTATTATATATTTACCAAAAGAATCCAGGAAAACTGCAAAAACAAGGAACAGAGTACCCACGGTGATCCTCATTTTTTTCTGATCGAGTAGATGAGAGTAAATGGCAGTAGATTATACTGATTCAGCGAGAGAAGGAATTTTCTATAAGATGTTTTCATGCAGATACTAGTGGACTTTTCTAATTCCACGTAACCAATTTTGATTTGCTGACTCCCCCATCCGAACCTCCTGCCTTCCTCTCCCAGAAAAATATATACGTCGTATACGGACAGTCGCTAGTCACTATCTTACTCGACATCGTAAATTTAAGCCTGGAGACAAACATTTACTCAACAATAAAGTTTCATTGACATTTTCCGGTCTATGCACGCATACACCTGTATGTTGTAGAACAAATAGCGGTATCTAAAAAATTATATCGACATACGCTTATCGTTTAAACAAAGTTTCTAGAAAACAGATATTTTCAAAGTAAAGAAATCATCAGAATGTAATTACAATTCCCATAATTTTAAATCTTTTCATTAAAAAATAGTACCGATTATGAATACGTATCGTTTTTGTCAACTTATAATGTATACAGTGAGTAGGAGATAAATTTTTTTGCAATTTTCCTGATGTGTTAGAAATATCCATAAATTACATATTAAACTGGCGGATTAAACTTAAATGCGGATTTTACGTTCATTCTGCGTTTTTTCGTTTCTTTAAAGTACAATAGTGAATCAGCAATAATTGAAAATAATAGAATGTCACACTTTTGAGCGCAAAATGTTCTTGAAAGAGAGGGAATAGGGTGATTTTCCACAAAGGAAGGGTGTGAGTAATGGAATAAATTCTCTTAAACACCACTGATGTTAATACCATATGCAATCCTATATGAAACGCTCTAAATTATAGACATTTCATGTCAAAATATGTTGCATTGCCGACAAAATATTTAATTTTCAGCAGCAAAGATTTTCGACTAGAAGAGCTCATGATTAATGTTTTCTAAGGTAGAAAAAGAAGAAAACATCATAAGGATTTTCCGGAGATGTGATAACATAACTACATTATAATACATTTAATGCCTTCACAATAATTCGTTATAAAAAATTATGTGTTTCGGCTTTCAATCGTGTGCGAAGTTACGAATCTTGACGAACTATCGTGAAAATTTGCCTGTTATTGGTCGGAAGCCTCATCGGGGGACTGGTCGAACTTGATTGGCCAATCAAGTCTTTTTTGTCAGTGAAAATGCTATGGCCTGTTTTAATATGATGCTCAGCTAGTGTTGATTGTGTGAAATGTTTTATCCAGACTTTACACTCATGTTTCTTTACACGTTGGCTTACCGCCCTCCCGGTTTCGCAGATATAGACTCTTCCACAAGAGCAAGGTATTTCATCTGCTTCCGGATCAATGAGAGTTTCCTTTTTATGTTTTGGGTTATTTAGAGGTTTTGCAATTCCTTTTGGCACCTAGGTATCTATATGTGTGGGTTTTCTGAAAACCTTATGACCTGATGTGTTATCAGATTTTTTGTAAACTAATACGTCCATGAAAGGCAATTTTCCATTTTGTTCAATTTCCGTGGTTAACTGGATACAATCAGAGATTGGCACTTTCTCAATGAGAGAAACTACGTCGAAACTCTCTAGGATGTTGTGGATAGTTGTGGTGAAAAACGATGGAGCATTCCACCTTCACAATCCTGCTGTCCTACCTGCATGTCAGGTTGCAAAAGACTGCATGTTTGTAACAATGCCAGAAACTACAAAGATTTTTTGGGCAATGATGAAACTGAAGAAACCAACTGAGTTTGATGACCTGGCCCTTGATTAACTTCGTGCCGCGGAAGAGAGCTCCGAAACCCCTCGCTATGAATAGCAACGGAAACAAGTGCACCAGTAAATTCGTCAAGGACATTTATATATCTTTATTTATATATCTTTATCTAAAACAACTTTCCCTAAGGGCTGTAACACCTTGAAGTTGGTGGGGAGTCTTAAGCGTGTGGTACATGAGGGCAAAAAAGACCGCGCCCTGCATGTGTATGGATATGAATGAAAGGATCCCTATAAACCGGCTAACTTGGCATGTGTCACTACGGTATGGTAGAAGGGTGAAAGAGCCTAGCTAACACGGGCCTTCTAAATCCCTGGGTCGAGGCCCCTCCTGGCCCGATTCGCAGTTATGTAATCGGGACAGGAATGACCTGCGGCCCGCATAGCGACCAAGAATCAGCCCTCTGTTTGTTATGGTGGTCTGCAGGCGGATATTTGAACATTGAGTGTATCACTCAATGTGACCACCCCCCTAAGCTGTGGGTGTAGAGCGATCGTGCTCATGGCATTTAGCCACCTAGTGGTTACGAAAGTGTCTTAACGGCCTCTCGGGGAGATCGAACGACCTTCCGGAGTAAAGGCAGTATTACACCTGCATGCGGGGCTCTGCAGAGGCACCTTGATTTCCCTAACTTCTCGTGGGATCAATATGGACACGCAAAACAATAAAAATGGAAAAGTAGGAAGAAGAAGGGAGGTGGTTCCCTGGAAGGGAGACTGAGGAGGAAAGCGCAGCAGGATAGGAAAGAAGCTGTGGGAGCTGGAATGTCGGCAACTATAGGGTCGACATCCAGCACTCAGGCCCAGAAGAGAGTTAGAGGCTCAGAGGACACTCCACCGGAGGTGGCTGAGCCTGTAAAGAGGAACAAGGCGGCCCAGCAGCCGACGAACAGAGAGTCGTCGGGAGCTGGGCTGACGGCCGCTCAGGGGGCCAACCCCCTGACGGTGGTGGTGGCCGACACCAACTACCCGGACTACTCCTTCTGCAGAGGAGGGATCTTTGTATTTGTGGCAGCCGCCCTAGCAGCTAAAGCTTGGCTACTCAAAGCGGTCGTCGAGACAGAGTCGTGACAGGTACACCCTTTGAGTTGGGTGGGGATGAGTTGCTCCAGAAGATGGTGAGGGCTACGGCGTGGTTCCGGGCAAACCGGAAGACCCGTCTGAGGTGCTCTGTCGGTTGGAGGGATTCAACTCCTCACTGAAGGCAGCCTCCTGGCGAATCGTCAGGCACCAGAAGCCTCAGAAATGGTACACACTAGGAGGAACTAGGCATCCCCTAGTTGTGTATATTCCTGAGTCTCAAACGAGCGCTCTTACGGCCCTAAATAACAGGCCCTTCTATTACTTTAGACAGGTCACCTCTAGGGTTACCGGCCAGGGACTCCTGGGCTAACCGTTACCCAGATTAACTTGCATCACGGCAAAGACGCCTGTGCAGTTTTGCAGAGGGGCATGGCTGCGAGGCATATAGGTATCTCGCTGATCCAAGAACCATGGTTAGTTCGAGATACCATTAGGGGACTAGGGGGGCTGTTTTTTGGTTGTTTTGTTACAGGGACCTCAAAGCGGCCAAACCAAGCGCGTGTATACTGACGAAGGAAATTAGCGCCACTCGATGTACGTATACTGGTGGAATATTGCCAGGTAAGGAGTATTCCTCTCATGCTGGGGTGTGATGCTAATTCCCACCATACTTTGTGGGGTAGCACGGACGCACGGAATACCTAATCACTACTGACTTAGATATTCTTAACACGGGGACCCTGTACCGAGGGTTTCTGCTGAATAGTTACACAATTCAATAAGCAGTCGTGGACAATGGTCCAGGGATTGTACCGAAGCAAGAACCCTCAAGTCAAGGCGTTAACAACCGTGCCGAACACTGGATGGCATCAGAATGTGGTCATAAGACTTATATCAAATGAGATATTATACAGGTCGGAAAAAGGTTGAGGTAGGCGAAAGAGCTCACCGGCCAGGTGCAAAACGCAATAAGAAAGATGCAGCTTTTCTGTTCCACTAAGAGGAACTTGTTCATGCCAAACATGCAAGGTATGATTTGAAGGAGAACGTTGACACGAAAGAAAAGGCCAGCCAAAACGGTACTAAAACCGAAGAAACTGTGAAAACTCTCACTCCCCAACGTGGAAAGCGAGAGAGGGAGCACACTCTGTGAGTCCTGTCAAGGCTGGCTCTTCGAGGCCACAGACAAAGGTACCGTGGATGCGTCCCGCGATTGTGATGGCCTCATCCACCAAAGAAGACAAGGAATTAGTGCCTACATTTGCAGCCCGAACCAAAAATAAGGAGAAGCAGAGGCAAGCTAGACCGTAGGTGTTTATAATAAAACCTGCCGTGGGCTCTAGCTATGCAGGGGTCCTTAAAGACCTCAAGTGGAAGGTGAAACCTCACCACCTTGGCGTTGAAATCAAGCGTTTCTTGGGAACCCGCAGAGGAGAGGTCCTTGTGGAATTAGGATCTGCAGCAGATAGCAGAACTGAACTGTCTGCTGCCATTAAAGAGGCAGTTGGAGCCGGGGGTAGCGTGAGCGAGTTTGTTCCTCGCGTCGAAGTCGCGTTCCTTGACCTCGACACAACCACGTAGGTGCAGGAAGTCGAAGCCGCCGTAAAGCAACACTTCGGCGAGGCAGCACGAACAATCAGGGTTAGCATCACAAGAAAAAATCCTTCAGGGAAAGCCTGAAGGCTTTCGTTGAGTTGCCCGAGGGATTAGCAGCAGGTTTGGTGCTTACGTGACACCTCAAGGTGGGTTGGGTGTCCTGTCGCGTCAGGAAAAAGACGGAGGTGTTTCCATGCTACCGCTGCCTAGGCTAGGGCAACTTGGCAGGGGTTTGTAATGGCCGTGATCGAAGAACGGCCTGCTGGAGATGTAGCAATGAGGGCCACATCCTACTGAATAAGAAGCACTGAGAAAACTGGGTCTCGTCCTGAATTTCTGTAATTATGAAAAAAGAGTTTTTTTTTTAGAAATGATTTTTTTTTTGCTTTTTTCATGATTAGTAAAATTTAAGACCAGACCCACCTTTCTTAGTGCTTCTTATACATTATTTCACATTTTCTGCCCGATGTGGCTATTCGTATGAAAATAAGTTAGGAAATAACAAAAGAGTCTGTAAGGTAGGAATCCGGGCACGAGACTCACTCTTCACATGGTCTTAGACCTTTTTTAAAATTTTAAATTATGTTGAAATTTACATTCAGCAACATTTTGTACTGTTTCTCGGTTGTGCAAGAAGGAGAATTTTTGGATTTCATATCGTTATAAATAAGAAAATGTATATATATATTATAACCTTGTTTTCTCCTTAAATCATTAATTAGGTTTATTGGCCAATTGACTTTAAAGACTAATGACTTATTGGTTTATTCGCCAATCAACCCAATTAGGATTGATTTTATTATTGCCTGAAGGGCGGCAGATCGTTTATCAACTTTTAAAACCCTAAACGAACAAATGGTCGCGAATTCAATTGGGTCAATTTATTGTACCCATTGCCGACTTGAGAATTACTGGTTTACAGAAGTAGCTTCGAACCACTCCATACTATTTCATTTTCCCCACTAGCCCAACACGGAGAGGGGTAGGGTTAGGAAGAACCTGAACAAGGATTGACAAATGATACCTACGAAACTAGACTCAATGCCTCAAATACGGGTAACAAAATATATAGTTATCCAGTGCCATGGATGCCTTACATTTCTCATTGTAAATCCCGGAAAAATAATCAAAATCAGTGGACATGAATTATAATGATCTCCTACTCACGACCCTCCAATATGGTGGCCCATGAATGACACTTAGGTCATGTGAGGTCGCCGCCATTTTGAATAATCGAGGTAAGAAATTGAGTTGAGATCGATTGCACTTAACGACCCTCCACTATGGTGGTCCACTAATGACACGAATGGTCCTGTGGGATTACCGCCATGTTGGATGATCGATATAAAACGAAACATGACCAATCCCATGCCGGAGGGAACTTGTATTCTACACCCTAAATCAAGAGGTAATATTATGAACAGTGAATCAAGCCTCCTTGCTAATAAACGAGTTATCCCACTAAACTTTTCCCAGAATTTACGATACCTGAGTAATTCCCCATTTTTCAGACATTTTATTCACCTATTTAATATACAGCTAACCGCCACTTCCGACTCCTAACTATAATGTTATGTTAGAATTTCTTCAATGATGTGGTTTCTCACGACCTTCCAGCGCGACGGCCCATGACTGACACGAAGAGGTCACTGAAGGTGACCGCCATCTTGGATTGTCGAGTCCTCAACCCGTCCCCACAATGACTCGACATTTATGGTTTTAATCAAATTAACATCTGTCCCAATACACTTTCAAAAATTGACGCGCGTCAACACCACACTGAATCTACGACCCTACACTGGATACTACATAAGGGCTAAATGAGAAGACATACCTCGAACTTATTTCCTAGGCGGCTCAACGAAAAATCAATTTGGCGTCACGCCCAATATATCTTTTATAATCGTTGGAGTACTGGCCTCACGCCCAAACAATCCATTAGGCCCTTTTGGCCACTCAGAATAACTCAACGTCGTCACTTTTATAAATCCTTTTCAAAATGTGGCAAACGTGCCAATGGCCGAACACAGAATGACAGAGAACACGCCGAGTCCGATTTTTGGCGCGTAGGCCATGGGTTGCGCACCCAGACACGCAACTACATTAAGCGAAAACCTGTGTGAAGGCGCGTTCACAGTATCGTCCTATGGTGACTCGCCATTTTATCTAGTGCTTTTACTAGCCTAGCCCATAGTCTGTGGCGAGTCACGCTGTTAAACTGCGCCGCGGCACGACGCAAACACTTGTCAGGCGCACCCCTCCTACACCGTGCGCGCCCACTTATGAACGGCTGCTAGTGTTTTGACAGTTCAAAACAACACGAGTTGGTGGCACCGCTCCACGCACATTTTATTAGTGTATCCTTCTTCCTCCCAGTGGATGTGGGCAAGAGAGAACGAGAGTGTTGTCTTTCTGAAGTGTATAATGTGTGATGTTGATTCACGACTACCCGGTCGTGAATTCGTGAATTGATCGTGTGGATGGTTCAGTGTAGTGGCCGGGCCCCCGGCCCTGAGTGTCTAATAAACAAAAAAGTACAAGTTCGAAGGCATTAATAAATGTCTTATTTTCGAACAATAAAAGTATTCCCCCCAGTCTGGTGACGGTTTGGAGCGGCAGGAACTTACAAATCCTAGGCATCGCAGGGTTCGTTATTTGGCAACAGGCCATCCCTCTCGAAGCTCTCCAACTATTAAAGTTCCTAAATGGATTCTGTGCTCGACCAGGTATGATTTATTTATGATTTTTAAGTTGAACTTAAATTGATTGGGCGTGACAATCATTAATTTGTGCGTGGTACCGGATACCACGTCACAACATATATATATATATATATATATATATATTCGGTTCGGTTTGTGTCCTTGGGAATCAAACCGAAGGGCCTATGACAAAGCCACGGAACGCGTCCTCGGGTTGCGGATAGAGCGTCCCTGGACCAAGGGTTTCTGCTGAATATGGTTACAATAACTAATAAGCAGTCGCGGACAATCGTCCAGGGATCGTCCCGAAGGAATAACCCCCAAGTGATGGCGTAAGAACCGTGCCGAAAGCTGAATGGCACCTGGGTGAGGTGTCTCTAACGGTGATCCTGGGAAACCGGGCGACCTCTCAGAGTATACAGCCATATCCTTGCATGCGGGGCTCTACAAGGATGGACGAACCCTTTTCCCTAGCTGCTCGTGGGAATAACAATGACAAAACCGAACATAGTTGTAGTAAGTGCGGTTCAAAACAATCGAACGCGCAGTTCTCCCGACAATGGGTCGAAAATAATGCCGACTACCCTAGATTTGGGGGAGCCAATCAAGACGGAGTCAATGCGATTGACCGGCAGAATCTTGTTACTTTTAAGTGGACGGATCGACTCAATGACGGCCTGCTGGAGTGCTATGATGCCAGTATGGTTCACGAACGAGAAGGTTACATGGCACGACTGCATGCTCTGTGGTGCGAGAAACACCCAAAGCTCTCACACTTTTCGCAACAACGTCTGCGAAACCATGCCGAGAACCTCCGGAAAAGAGGTTATATAAGCGGAGTGCCTACTCAACCATAGCCAGAACAAACGGGCAACAGTGAAAGAGTGGCGACACTGAGACCAACCGTGAACAGGCATCCAATAGAGGACGAACGATGCTTCAGGATCCGGAGGAACATCAACATTCAGGTTTGTCCAAAGCCCAATGATCTGACTGAACTGGATGATGAACTTCGTGGAGATTTTTCCGAAGAATCCGACCTCTGGACTATCAACTGTGGTGTATACAATGCAGCGAGAACTTTGGCAGATGCAAACCTTAAAACAAAACCAACAGTTGATTATAAGACCAAAAGACGAATGCATCAACTCAGCACAATGATAGGCTGGGCTAGACATTACGCGTCCCGCATTCAGTGTGTGATTGACTACATAACATCAGGCAGCATATTGTTGACAGAATATGAGTACTGTCTAACGCTAAGAGAAGTCTAGAGCGGAGACAGAGGTGGGTCAGAGAAAATCAACAGTTTTTATCTGATCCATCTAAACTCTTCCAAGACCCTCCAATTACTGTCGACCATCTGTCCAAACCAGAGGAGGTCGAAACGTTCTGGAGAGAAGTCCACGAAGTCCAGCGTCCACTTGAAGAAGGCTCAAAGAAAATAAATAGCTTCAAGGAGCTGTGCAATGCCCTCATAACACCTGAGGAGGAATGCCCACCTTTCACTTTCGAGGAGGTGAAAAACGTATTAAGAGGCATGAAGAACTATTCCGCTCCGGGATCAGGTGGTATCAAGATCTTCTGGTGGAAGAAGTTTCCTTCAACCCACCAGCATTTGGCCCGAATTTTCACCTCATATCTAAAATCGGAAGAGCCTATTCCGGAGTTGTTCGTGGAAGGGCGCATAGTGCTCCTGCCGAAGATGGGCAACTTAGCTGACCCTAAGAATTATAGGCCAATAACTTGTCTGAACACACTGTATAAGATCTTCACAGTCATCCTAAATGACAGGATCGTTCGGACATACGGGACCTGTGTCGCGAGAGATGTACGAATAACGTGGCTCAAAGGAAGGCGTATCAAGATGTCGCGAGAAACTGCTCATCGGCAGATGTGTCTGTAAAGACGCAACATCGTATAACGATCTCTATCGATGGCCTGGATTGATTACCAAAAAGCTTTTGGTTCAACCTCCCATAGACTTATCATCTGTCTGTTGGAAAGCTTAAGGGTTCATTCACACATTGTGAGGTGCATAGAGAGATTCATGCCGCTTTGGAAAACCAGATTTACTGTCTCATCTGGAAAACATCGTGTGATCACTAACAGTATCACTTATCAGAGAGGTGTGTTTCAGGGCGAGACCATGAGCCCTCTCCTCTTTTGTTTCACATTATTGTAACTATCTCTCGCACTTCGCAATTCCGAAGGGTACCTCTTACGGCATCCCCGAAGATCCTGAGCTCGTTGACAGAAGCGGTATACGACACCTTTGCGCTGAAGAGACCTATACATACCTGGGCGTGCCGCAGAGCCGCATTCAGGACGTCACGTCTATGAAGGGTACTCTCCGATGCAGATACAAACGTCACATCCAACAAATATGGTCTTCCGAACTTTCAGCAAGGAGCAAAGGATCTGCGGCGAACATGCTTGCCGTCCCAGTAGCACTCTATTCATTTGGAGTAGTTCCATGGAGGAAGGACGAGCTCAGATCCCTCGATATAGGGTCCCGAAAGGTTACCCTACCGAAAATCTAGACGATTTCTAGATGATATCGTCTAGGAACGCATTATCTAGAATTGACCCCTTTCTAGATGATACTAGACGAATGCTAGACTCAAAAGGGTCACATGTGAAACTCACTAGACGCCGCTAGGTTAACTCTAGATGGACCCTGTACGAGGCGTCCGTCATAAAATTTCACTAGACGTTCGCTAGACGAGCAGAGTCTAGAATGTATTCAGAAATAATCTAGATTTCGGGTAGGGTATGCACATGAACAAAAGCATGCACCTTAAGTCTTCTGTTCCACGACTTTACATCTCACGCCGTCAAGGTGGTGGAATACTGAATCTTGAATGAATGTCTTCACAACAGGATTATCCTGGCCAAGCACATATTGTCGCAAATGGACAAAACCCTCCTCTTAAAACGGTCAGGAAACATGACGAAGTAGGCAAAGTGACGTTTCAGTACAAAGCAGCGGAGGAGGCTGCTGAAACACTCGGCCTTGGCTTCAATTCAATATCAAAATACTATTTTCACTCAAAAAAGGAACCCCCCCCCCCCCACTATAGTAGGGGGGGGGGAGTAGTGGAAAATACTACGCTAATCTACGGGGGGGCTTTTAATCCTAGCTACGTAGCTTAAAGTACAGATGTCATTACGGCACACAGTGGACATTTTTTGAAATTCTGTCTCAAAATCGTAGAACTTGGGATCGGAATGACCTAGAGGGATATTTTTTCTTTAATTAGAGAAGAAACCTTTCCGAATATAAACAAATTATAGAGACAGTCAGAAAAAAATTGTGACCTTGAAAATCCGTGTTGAACATTGAATTTTTGGCAAAACGAACGTTTATTGAATTCCAAAAACGCTTGGATCTTACATTTTATGTGTCATACATGTTTTCATATAGATTTTTGCATGCCCAATCTGAATCTGATATGTAGATCGTTGCAAGACGAAATATTCAACTTCAATATTTAATCTTGGATAATCAATCCTGAAGGCCCGCATTAAGAAAGCGCAAGAAAAAAATTTCAGAAACCAGAAATGTAGAAGATCAGTCGATGTCGTATGGGCTGATTTCTGCTTTCCTTAGATCACCCGGATTGAAGTCGGGCGACAAAATGCTCAGACACTTGCGGGGAAAATGCAGAAGGCGGTCGTCCTTGGGTCGCTCCGTGTCCTCAGGGTGCACAAGACTTTCGCGGGATCATCATATTGAATTCGCGCTGACTGTAACCAGCCATTTCACGGTCGTGAGAAGTTGTTGGAGCTGAAATTTTTACCGCGATTTTGCTGGGAGCGGGTGCAGTTTTTCAAATTAGCACCCGCTCCCGGCGAAATCCTGCGGTTGTCCTCATGACAAACTTTTAGCTATATATACCAGAGTCTCACTATTTGAACGAGCGATCGCACGCGTTATATGAATTCCTAGAATCGTTGAAATACCTGGGGAGCTTGCACGAATGATTCGTGAGATTCGAGTCGTCAACCACGTTGGATGTTGCGCGTTCGACGTTTGCGCATGTTCGCTAATAGCCGAAGCTGATGAACATCAGACTCTTCCCGAGTGTCACTGTTTCAAGTTTATTTCAATTTTATTGTTCATGTGCGGGATGTCACTGCAATGAAGTGTAACTAGTTATCTCGTTTTGCTTTGTTCTTTAGGGCAGGGTTGAACTGTGATCATTAACGTGTAAGATGTTTAATTGGTTCGACTTGTCTAACGACCTTAATTATTCGTGCCACTACCCGAATCATTCGTGCAAGCTCCCCAAGTATTCGGGCGGGTGCCCACCACTTGGGCCGCCGCTGTTTTGAGGGAGCACCCGAATGGTTGGGGTGATCGTACGCTTCAATAGTGCTAGCGCGCCAAACCTTCGTATGAAACAAGAAAAAAGATAAACCACCCGAACTATTGGGGTGTGTATCTGAAGTACACGAGAATTCATTGCTCAGTTTAGATATTGATATCCCCAATAAAAAGCATTTATGCCAAAAGGTCGAAAAATGGACAGTTTTTCGCTCGTATCGCATCAAAGGTCCGCTATTCGTGCACACTAGAGAAGACGTACCGAAACACCAGGAATCTTTGGCCTCACTTTCAGGGATTATGCCCAACTCTCTGCCTCATTGATATTCTGTATCTTGGGACGCGTACATTATCGACGAGGGTGTCCTAATGTACAAAATATCAGTGTGGGAAGAGATGGGCATAATCCCTGAGCGTGGCGCCAAACCGTCCTCGGGTGTCGGTATTTATCTGTTAGCATACATGAAAAGCGGCTTTGGACGTAGAACCAAAGAAAAAGTATTATTCTTTCGATGTTCAGACACGTATATTATCGATCAGGGGGTCCTAATGTACAAAATAAAAGTGGGGCGCTGAGTTGGGCATGATGTTCGAGCGTCGCGCCAAACAGTCCTCGAGTTTCGGTACGTCTACTCTAGCGTGCACGAAAAGCGACTTTGGATGCGATACGCATGAAGAACTGTTAGTTTTTCTTTTTTTTTGCATAAACGCTTTTTATCGGGGATGCCATGATCTACAACATATTAAAAATTCAGAAAAATCCCCCGAGACCTTTTTTTTCGAAAATGATGTCTTTCTCAGATGAAAATTCATCGTTGGAATTTGGTATAGTTCTCTAGGGTAGGAAAACTGAAATGATTCTGCAACTTAGGCACTATCCTTGTACCATACTTTGTGCGAACTTCACGAAATTAAAAAACGGCGTACTCCTGGTTTGCGTAATGCTAGAGAGCGGTAGCGTAGGCAAGACTTCATTCATACGGCCAACCTCGTTGATCGTTTCGAGACTAGAAGTTTGACTAGAAGTTTCACCAGATGACTAACTTTACACTGTATTCAGCAATAGACTGTCCGCCGATCGTAAAACCATCCGAAGTTTTCTATTTTGATTAATTCAGTTTGCAAATTGTTTTGTTTTAGATATTTGTTTCAAAATTTCTGATTTTAAATAAACAGTCAAATATTGATACATATAAGAACATATTTATTTTCAATCAGAAAATGTAGAATCAAATGGTTTAAGAGTAGCATATTTAAGACTGAAACAGAATATGATTTGAAGTTTAATGGAAGCATTTTATTATTCGACAGATGCAGAATATCGTCTTATAAAATTTATTATCCTTCAATTTTTAATACTCATACTACAGTTCAATTTGAAAAATCATCAGTACAGTCGCTTTTTACCAATTTAAAAAAAGTCCGAATAATAATAAATCATGACTTATTCTTTCGGAGAAAAAATTCCATACACAACCACTGTTTACTCAATTTCATTAAGCAAAAAGGCCGAGCGCAAAACGCCAGATCCGGCAGAAGCGTAAACGTTCTCATTAGCTGTGAGAAGAATTGTCGTTCACACGATATACATCGTAATAAGTTTTGATTGCAATGCGGTTCGCTATTGGACATTCCACAGCTTCTGCGTCGGTCAATTCTTTAACCTCCTCGCTGTATATGTTTATTTTTGCCCGTTTTGACTTATCAGTCATATCATCAGATTTATATAGTCCACGAAAAATCGTTTTTTTGCTTGGTGTTTTTTCCAGCATCGCAAAGACGTCACCATTGGACGTTGACAAAACAATTTGTGCTCCGACTGGCATGGGGCAGAGAAGATGATTTTTGTTTCTCAATGCAATAGGTTTATCGAGAGGAAAAGTGTAGCTTTTAAGTTCGAATATCCGAGTGGGATTGTTGTAGCATTTAAGTCGAACAAATCTAAGCTCTTCAGGTTTAAATCCAAGTACTTTACGAATAGTTTGCCCGGCATGCGGAGACCTGGACCTTCCACGAAGAGGTGGGTCAGATGGAAGAGACACGACAGAGGACTGAGGTCTGGCAGGAGGACGAGACTTCACGGGAGAATGTCTCTCAGGAGAAGAAGCAAACGGTACCTGACGAGGAAAACTAGGATCAGCCTCATCACCAGGCAAAAATTTGGACTGTGAACTGAATTCTGCAACAAAAAATAAGTTCTAAATTGAATAACCGCCTACAAATATGTATCGCTAAGCGTTTTTGGCCTAAAAGCTCGTTTTCAATAAAACAATTCTTCTACTTCAAATCGCCATAATTCAGACAATTAATCTCATGAGGAATCCAGAAGGATTTTATTTTGGAACCGCGGCTTCAACCGCTGGGTTCAACATGCAACTTGCTTGGTTGAATTCAACAGTTTCTTATTCAAAATTCAAGTATTTCTTGGCTGAAATATCAATTAGAGACCATAGAAGGCTATATTATTCAGTGCATTGAACATTAATCAATTTCTGCACTATCTTCTAATTATTTAATTAAATTAATTAAAATTAAATTAATTTTTCCCACTATAATGTAATTTGTACTCATTCCAATCGCTCGAGGAAACTAAAGAAATATATTGATTCATAAAATGGTTGGCCTTTTTCGAAAATACCAAAAAGTCGATTTTAAATGGCATCCGAGTTAGTGCATTTCTTATTTTTTTGAGACATGTACCAGCCATAAACTCAAAGTGAAGTATATAGTTTAGGAGGCGAATGTGAGTGAAACTTTTTTTACACTCTTAAATATGTAATTGTTGATTAAAAATGAGTTACTTGGTGTTTCCGGTACCTTATAATTTTTTTTTTAATTAAGAAGATTTTTATATTAATCTATTTGTAGTAGTTATGGCCCGTTATTATTTGAGGAGTGTATAAATTATTTGGTTTCGATAACTTTAGCTGCGTGAAAATTCTGCTTTGGTGAAAGTTCCACAAACTGTATTCATTGTAGATAATATTTGTAGGAACAAAATAAGCCGCGTCAATGATAAAGATTAAATCTAAAATCATCATTGTTATCTACAATGAAAAAAAATTCGCAAACATTTACTCTATCATAAGAACCAAAATTAAATCCTTGAGCCGATTCGAAAAATAATTTTTCTTCTAAATCACTTTTAATGACATTTTAAGATAAAAAATGAATTTGGAGTTGTTTTCAAAATAACTTATTATAGATTCTCCAATACTTTGAATTAAAGGTGCCTTTTTGGAATTGTTGATCATAACTTTGAAAATGAAAATATATCAAATGTGCTTTTGTCTCTTGAAATGTTTCATTATTACTGTGGGGATGAGGATATCTACTATATTATTACAAAGGCTTATTGATTATTTTTCACTTGAATTTTTTGACGTTTTTAGTTGAGGGAAACTGAGATAGGGCTCATTACATGTGCTAAGGGTACTTTTTTGGGATTGTTGATTATTTCTATGAAGATTTGAAGATATACTAGAGTCTTCTCAAGTTCTCTAGTGTGACTCTTCCATTTAAACACTTCTTCAATCTTTTAGTTGAAGGCAGCTAGGTCTTGGCTTTTGGAATTGTGAACTATTACCATGAGGATGAGGATATCTACTAGACCACTGTAAAAGAGACACTATTTATTAGCTTTAATTTGAAATTTTATTGGTATTTTTAGTTAAAAGCTGCTTAAAACTGAGGGTGGAAGTTCAAATCGAGGTCCCGTGAGCATAATTGAAAGGATTATCGAATTTCGTTCGACACATGTCACGGCTTTGTTGCAAGTGGTGCTCGGTTTTTTGAAAATAAAAATTTTATGCAAATTGCGGCTGCCGTAATTCATTCACTGGTGTCAGTCACGCGGCACGCTTTTTATCGAGCTAGAAACTTTTTTTTACATAATAAAAAAATCGTAATTACATTATTCAGAATTTAATCGCTATAACCTGTAATTTAAGCATAAATTAAACTATATGAAAGTGGTTCCGACTTACAATATTTCATGAAGAAGGTTGCAAAAATTAATTAAAGATACACTATATGTGTACGCATGTACATAGATAACAGCCTCTCTAAAATTCTGATATAGATATCACGATATAAATATATTAGTATATTTACCAAAAGAATTGAGGATAATGACTAAGGATAAAACCATTGTCCAGATAAGCCTCATGTTTTTTGGTTAAAGAAAACCCTGATTAATTTATTGATGAAGAATTGTAACCAAAACGTGTCTAAGGAATATTCCAGTGGTTTATTATCTTATATAATCTATACTAATGTTGTTATCTCTCACGTTGAAGGTGTCAAGGTTTCAAAACTGATCTCACCATTTACGCTATCTTTTACGCTTCAGAAAAAAACAGATATTCACATGATAAATTTATATAGTGTGTACTATAACGGCCCATTTCAAGCTTTGAAAACCGTATATATATATATATATATATATATATATATATATATATAT
>CAKNXH010000379.1:78767-89683 GCA_932178445.1 Andricus quercusramuli
AATAACCCCCAAGCGAAGGCGTGAGAACCGTGCCGAAAGCTGAATGTCACCTGGGTGAGGTGTCTCTAACGGTGATTGTGGGAAATCGGCGACTCTCAGAGTATACAGCCTTATCCTTGTATGCGGGGCTCTACAAGGATGGACGAACCGTTTTCCCTAGCTGCTCGTGAGAACAACAATGACAACACCAAACATAGTTGTAGTAAGTGCGGTTCAAAACAATCGAACGCGCAGGGCTCCCGACAATGGGTCGGACAACAATGCCGACTACCCTACAGTTGGGGGAGCCAATCAAGACGGAGTCAATGCGATTGACCGGCGGAATCTTGTTACTTTTAAGTGGACGGATCAACTCAATGACGGCCTGCTGGAGTGCTATGATGCCAGTATGGTCCCTGAACGAGAAGGTTACATGGCACGACTGCATGCTCTGTGGTGCGAGAAACACCCAGAGCTCTCAGACTTTTCGCAACAACGTCTGTGAAACCATGTCGAGAACCTTAGGAAAAGGGGTTATATAAGCGGAGTGCCTACTCAACCGCATCCAGAACAAGCCGGCAACAGAGAAAGAGAAGCGACACTGAGACCAACCGCGAACAGGCATCCAATAGAGGAAGAACGATGCTTCAGGACCCGGAGAAACATCAACATTCAGGTTTCTCCCAAGCCTAAAGATCTGACTGAATTGGATGATGAACTTCGTGGAGATTTTTCCGAAGAATCCGACCTCTGGACTATCAGTTGTGGTGTGTACAATGCAGCGAGAACTTTGGCAGATGCAAGCCGTAAAACAAAACCAACGGTTGCTCATAAGACCAAAAGAAGAATGCATCAACTCAGCACAAAGATAGGCTGGGCTAGACAGTACGCGTCCCGCATTCAGTGTGTGATTGACTACATAACATCTGGCAGGAATTTCACTGCCAAGGTTCGACGGTTCGCGCGCGAACTGAGGATCCGTCATCACACAATCAACAAATCAAAGCTAATGACCATCAGACAGCATATTGTTGACAGAATACGAATACTATCTAACGCTAGGAGAAGTCTAGAGCGGAGAGAGAGGTGGGTCAGAGAAAATCAACAATTTTCATCTGATCCATCTAAACTCTTCCAAGACCCTCCAATTACTGTCGACCATCCGCCCAAACCAGAGGAGGTCGAAGCATTTTGGAGAGAAGTCTACGAGGTCCAGCATCCACTTCAAGAAGACTCAAAGAACATAAATAGCTTCAAGGAGCTGTGCAATGCCCTCATAACACCTAGGGAAGAATGCCCACCTATCACTACCGAGGAGGTGAAAAACGTATTAAAAGGCATGAAGAACTTTCCCGCTCCGGGACCAGATGGTATCAAGACCTTCTGGTGGAAGAAGTTTCCTTCAACCCACCAGCATCTGGCCCGAATTTTCACCTCATATCTCAAGTCGGAAGAGCCTATTCCGGAGTGGTTGGTGGAAGGGCGCACAGTGCTCCTGCCTAAGACGGGCAACTTAGCTGACCCTAAGAATTACAGGCCAATAACTTGTCTGAACACACTGTATAAGATCTTCACAGCCATCCTAAATGATAGGATTTTTCGGACAATTGAACCTGTGTGGCGAGAGATGTATGAACAACCTGGCTCGAAGAAAGGCGTAGCAGGATGTCGGGAGAACCTGCTCATCGATAGATGTGTCTGTAAAGATGCAGCATCCTATCAACGATCTCTATCGATGGCCTGGATAGATTACCGAAAAGCTTTTGATTCAACCTCCCATAGACTTATCATCTGTCTTTTGGAAAGCTTGAAGGTTCATCCACACATCGTGTGATGCATAGAGAGATTAATGCCGCTTTGGAAAACCAGATTTACCATCTTATCTGGAAAATATCGTGTGATCACTAACAGTATCACCTTTCAGAGAGGTGTATTTCAGGGCGACACCATGAGCCCTCTCCTCTTTTGCCTCACATTATTGCCACTATCTCTCGCACTTCGCCATTCCGAAGGGTACCTCTGTGGCAAACCTGGAAATCGATAGCATAAGGTAACTCATGTATTTTACATGGATGATCTTAAGCTTTATGCTAGAAATCAAGAGAAACTACATCTAGCTCTAAAAATTGTCACAGAGTACACTCAAGAGATTGGAATGGAGTTCGGGTTAGAGATATGCGCCAAGGTTAATTTGAAGAAAGGAAAACTTAACGGCATCCTCGAAGATCCTGAACTCGTTGACAGAAGCGCTATACGACACCTTTACGCTGGAGAGACCTATACATACCTGGGCGTGCCACAAAGCCGCATTCAGGACGTAACATCTATAAAGGATACTCTCCTATGCAGATACAAACGTCTCCTCCGACAGATATGGTCTTCCGAACTGTCGGCGAGGAACAAAGTATCTGCAACGAACATGCTTGCCGTCCCAGTAGTACTCTATTCATTTGGAGTAGCTCCGTGGACGAAGGACGAGCTCAGATCCCTCGACATCGGGTCCCGAAAGGTTATGCACATGAACAAAAGCATGCACCTTAAGTCTTCTGTTCCACGACTTTACATCTCACGCCGTCAAGGTGGTCGTGGAATACTGAATCTTGAATGTCTTCACAACAGGATTATTCTGGGTACAGCACATATTATCGCAAATGGACAAGATCCTCTTCTTAAAATGGTCAGAAAACACGAAGAAGTAGGCAAAGGGGCGTTTCTTTACAAAGCAGCGGAAGAGGCTGCTGAAACACTATGCCTTGACTTCAATATCATGGGTGAGCGAAATGCATCAAATCTTATCCATCTTAAATACTCACTCCTGAAGGCCCGTATCAAGAAAGCACAGGAGAAAAACTTCCGCGAAGAGCTCCTCGACAAGAAGATGCACGGCATCTTCCACAGAAATGTGGAAGATCAGTCGATGTCGTATGAGCTGACGTTTGCTTTCCATAGATCACCCGGATTGAAGTCGGGCACAGAGGGCTTCATTTTGGCATGTCAAGTTGGTGTCATTTCCACTCTAGCATACCGTCGCCACATTTTGAGCCAAGATATTCCCGATGATAGCTGCAGAGCGTGTCATGAACACCCTGAGCATCTAGGACACATACTATCTAGTTGCCCAGCTCATGCGGGAACAACCTACATCCAAAGGCACAATGCGGCACTGAGAGTGCTTTATTACCATCTCTGTCACTCTTACGGCATTAGCCCAAATACCTCTCCGCTGAACGCCCCTAGAGAAATAAGAGTCAATTGGTCGAGCAAACACTACATTTTTAATATAACCCTATAGAAAGAAATCAGGGGATGCTAGATCTAGTGAGCAGGCGCGCCACTCGATTGGACCTGCTCTTCCGATCCGTCTCTCATTAAATTGTAAGTTCAAAAACTCACGTACGATGAGTGCAAAATGTGGCGGAGCACCATCTTGTTGAAACCACATTCTTTGTCTTGTTGCTGAGTTAACGTTAAATAGTCATTTACTATTCCGCACCACATCATAACACTCCATCGATGTTGATGATCCTTCGGTCTGTACCAGTGAGGATTTTCGTCCGACCAATAATGAAAGTTATGTCTATTGAGCTGTCCGTCGCTGTAGAATTGAGTTTCATCTGAGAAAAGTACATATCGAAAAAAAACTAGTGCCATCTGCAAAGCCCATTGGCAAAAATTAAAACGCGATAAAATATCATGGGGCCTGAGGGCTTGCGATAGAGTAACGTGGTAAGCATGATAGTTCAGAGATCTTAAAATTCTTCATACTGTTGTACGTGGTATACCTATCTCTCTATCAATTCGTCGAGTACTGATTTGTGGATCAATATGAACGCCTGCTATAACAGTTAGAGCTCATGCATCATTTTCGTCCTACTCTGTATGTTGGCGTTCACGAAGAAGAATCCCATTGCGAGCTCCTTCAGTCAAAGTTCTTATTGTTAGTCTGGAAGGATGTCTTCTACCTGGAAACCGTTCAGCGTAAACTATTGATGCAGCGGCGTAGTTAACGTGACGCTCCCCTGAAATTAGTATCATATCAACGATTTCAGTAGGTAAGTAATCAGCCATATTGCGAAATTTGTTTGAAACCTAGCATAAAAAGTTTGACTAATAAATTAAGCTTTTCAACTGAAAAACAAAGC
This sequence comes from Andricus quercusramuli, assembly GCA_932178445.1. Taxonomy (NCBI): domain Eukaryota; kingdom Metazoa; phylum Arthropoda; class Insecta; order Hymenoptera; family Cynipidae; genus Andricus; species Andricus quercusramuli. The sequence goes on from CAKNXH010000379.1 coordinate 82,889, forward strand.
GGAAAATGAAGTGATCGTCGTCGCTAAAACAGTTGAAATGCCAAAACAAATGAATGCTTACACGTACTAGTAAGAAACATATGAAAATCGATAAACGCATCCAATGTTTCAAAAACTATACCAAAACCTTTTCTAATATGTATTATGAAGTTCGATTATCAAAAGAAGATAAAACAACATGCGACTAGTTTTCCCAACGGAATAAAAAAGTGGAGAATGAAGTGAACATCGTCACGAAAATAGTTGAAATTGTGAATCCCAAAGGAAACAGAACTTACTACGTCCACGTCGTTGTTTCCGGGTAACGCTAAAGGTCAAGGTGGTTCACATTTTTACATTCTATCGACTTGTTAAAAGCATCTTAAAGGTTTGCTATTCTCAGAACATCAATTAATTTCAAAAAAGGGCATATGACCGTTTTTTAAACACTTTCCCTTGATATTTGACCTTTCTAAGTTAACAAAAGCAAATTTCTCATAAGACATTTTTGACTACGTTGTTAAAAATGCATGTTTTTTTATTTAAAGATTCATTATTTTAGTTCAATATTCGTTATTAGAAATTTGAAGAAAAGAAAAGTGAAAATTAGAATTTTCTGAAAATCTGTTTAGCGCTAATCAGAAGTACAGTTTAGAATTACAGTTTTTCTTTTCAATTTGATATTCAAAATTGATTGGCCCGAAAACTTGAAGCTTATGGGTTTAAAAAAGCTTGAAATATATGCACTTTCGAACTTTAAAGTTTTCTACAAATTTTTAGGAGTTCACTATAATGGTTTTGTATTTAAAAGCGAAGATAAATCAATTTCAACTTCTCTCATTTATGAAGTTTCATTGAAATTATTCTTTGAACGTTTTCAATTTAACATCGCTTTAGTTATCAGGGTTTGCAGTTGGAAATTGTTTAAATCCAAACAATTTATTTTAATTGTAAATAAAAGAGCATCCTTAAATGCGATTTCAAGTGTGGTGAATTTATAGTCGGTCGAATTCCTTTTCAATTCTTTGGATGAAATACAAATAACTTTGAGTTTCGTTATCATGATATTATTCTAATGTTATTTTTTCCTATTTTACAATTATTTAGGTATACAGAATTTCAGCTCAAAATTGTAAAATTATGAACAATTTAAATTTGAAACGACAACGTTCAAATGCTAACTTCGAACGTATATAATTTTGCATTATTCAAATCAAAACCAATTGTATTTCGCGCCTTCGCTCTCAGACCACCAAACGTAGTACCTGCTCTCATGCTCTAAACGCTACAATATTTAGAGTAATAAATTAGTGAAAATATATTTAATTGCAAAAATGGAAAAGAAGCGTCGAATCTCCGAGCTGGAAAAAACTCGGAAGTGTCACGAAAGAGCTGAAACGTTTGAGACGAAAACTAGAGAAGGAGAAAGAAGAATTTAGTCGATTTTACATGAAACGTAAGTGTAACTTCACTTTTCCAAAAGCAAACCATTTTTGTCAGGCCTTAGACCAAGCGTCGTTACAATAAATTTCGTTAATCGGCAACAAGGAAAGATAAAAAAAGCATAAAAATTCCTTACATAGCAAACTAGTTGGTATGTGAACAACTTTCATGTAGTCCCTTGTGTCATTCAAGAAATGACAGGACGCCACGCTTCGCTCACTTGGTTACGCAATTGACAACTGAATCTGGAAAAGTCAAGGTCGTCGAGAAGTGGAAGAAGTGATTATGATCATCGCGGTAAAACTGCTCGTTGTGATCGTTGAAGCCATGACAAGCCTCGCAGTCGAACTCCTCACCACTATCGTCGAAGTCAAGACACATATCGAAGCTGGTCTCCTCATCGAGACAGACAAAATCGAGGCATGTCTCGTAATAGGACTCCTCCGTCTTATCGACCAAGTCGTGAAAAGTCTCGCAATCTCACACCTCCTACTGCTCTACAGCCGAATGGAGAACATCCTGAACCATCAAATATCGTTGGTAATGGCTCCCGAGGGAACCCGATCGCCCAAGGACCATCTCAGTCGCAGTGAGGGCAAGAAGTCACTCAATTACAGAGTAGTTCAAGAGATACAGTCCAGATCGGTCATCAACTGGGTGCGTCATCCAGCGTACAAGGTGAGACAGAAATGCCTAAGGACCCGTTTTTTAATCCTAAGATCCTACAAATGATATTGCCACTGGGAAGAAATTCTGAAGAATGGTTGGTCTTCCCGATTGCAATCGCAAGAAGTTATGCGAAAAATATCTTAACCCGTAAACTGTGTCTCAGTCGAGCCTCCATAAACTAATGCAGAGGTTAAGGCCACGATACTGGAACCAGTTGTCAATAGGAAAAAGCGCATTTCTGAAAAGCAACATAAAGTAATGGTTTGCTTAGCTGCACTATGTTTGACGCTGTCAAACATATTTTGCAACACATAAATGAGCAGATCTGGCTCAAGGAACATTTTTTTGAAACTCAATTTGAGCGCCATTGAGCTGAAAAATTTTTCATTTTACACTTTTATAAATAAAACAGTTCAAAAAACTTCTGGCTGAAAATTCTCAATTTACGATGTGCTGTCGTATTCAATACTCCAAATTAAAGAATAAATCAATAAATTTGTGGGTTTTTAAAATTATACCATTTGAAGCAATTTTAGGTTCAAGAAGCTACATATTGAACGTTCACAATTTTTTTTTCCACTGCTAAGACCATGTGACGAGTGGGTCATGTCACTGGATTCCTACCTTGGCGACACTTTTCTTATTTGCTAACTTATTTTCACACAAATAGCCACGCCGACTGGAAAATTTGGGAAAATGAATAATCAATTGTGTAAATGTTATCTATAAGTCAAAATGTAAAACATTGTATTGAAAATTAAACAATTTTAAATCACCCAAAGCTTTCTATTTCAATCAATTCAGTTCAAATTGTTTCAATTTGAATATTCCATTTATAATTGCTGATTTTACTTCAACAGCCAAATATTGATAAATATTAAACAAAAAAATTTTTTTATGAAATAAAAGCATTTATTATTGAACAGATTCAGAATAGTGCCTTGCAAAATATATTCTTGTTCAATTTATGATACTCGAACTACAGTTCAATTTCAAAAATCATTAGTACTGTCGCTTCTTACCTATTTAACATGAAGGTCTGAATAGCAATAAATCATGACTTATTTTTTCGGAGAAAAAATTCTATACGAATCCACTGTTTACGGTTTTGAAAATAAGCACATTAAAGTTATTCCACCAATTCAAACAAAATTCACACGCAGCGACAGTCATACATTTTTAGGCCAGTTTAGGTTATATATTAGGTTAACATAACCTAAGAATGTGTAGGAACTATACTGCGCAAACTCTGATGGTCCGTGATCTGGCAGCCATGATTTCAATTTGAAACTATAATTTAGCGACCTTTTTGAATCGCGATTTTGAATACACATTTGGAATATCTTTGCTTTCGATCTGCGGCATAATGTTTAAAACAGTTGAATATACATTTTCTATCGGTATTGGAATCAACTTATATCGTTGGTTGCAATTTACTGAACATGAAAAAGTAAACGCAAATTGAACGAATCTCTCAATGAAAATAAGTATCATTGAGATAAATTTAAAATGTAGCACTACCATAACTAAAAATTAGTATAATTTTTAGTAAAATTAAGGTCCTTAACTGAAATGAGCCAACTGCAGATATTATTAAATTGAGAAAATTGATAAATACAAAATCGATCCCCGGTAAGATAAATGATAATTTTAATATTTCAAAGGAACTTCAAAGTGTTTCCATAGAAATGAAGATCTTTCAAAAAGATTCTATCAGATTTCAGTTGATTTCACGAAATGTAAAAGATTTGAAGGTATTGTAAAGTATTGTAATGCATTAATTCATGGGAAACGCAGGCGAGCCAATTTTTGAAGCCTCCTCTACAATCTTCATTAAGGAAAAAGAATTTTTAATTCAAAGAAAATGTGTTGAATTCATAGAAAAGTATTTATTGGTGCTCTGTAAAAAAAGCTTTCTTAATACAAAGAAATTCTGTCTCAATTAAAGAAATTGTTTTTTGTTCAAACGAATTTTTTTTATATATATCATTTTTATTCTTTTTGAATATAAATGGTTTCTTTAATAGAAGACAAGTATTCATCTGAGGGATCGTCCATAAATTACGTAAGACGTTTTTCTTTTGTTTGTATCGTTGTGTCCTTCTCAACTTCACAGCAATTTTATTTCCTTCTTTATTCAAACAAAAGAAAAACGTCTTACGTAATTTATGGACGATCCCTGATTCTCGTAACCAACTTACCTACAGCAACACGTTCATCGTAAGGTTTGTCCTTTTTTATTATTCAAGACAAATATTGCCTTTGAAATATAGAGAAATAATAAAGCAGTTATATCTTTAAAGGAGATATTTGATCTCCGTATATTATTACAAAGATAAATGGATTTTCGGTTATGTAGAATTTACACTAGAACGACGACGATTTTTGTACAACCACTTGGATCGGCGAAGCCAAATAACCAGAAGTAACTGTAAATTATAAAAAACAGTGTTCACGTATGTCAAAATAGATTTTTCCTTTAAAACATCTTTTGCGCATTATTTTTTGTTTTTGTAGTGCATTTTTTTTACTGTTTGAATGTGATTTTTCTGTATATTATGGATGTTTTTTTTCTATAGAATTAAAGATTAAAAGTTAGACTTAAATTATTTTTTTAATGATGGTTTCAATTGTCTCTTTTTCCCTCCCAAATTTTACATATTGCTTCTCTCTTTTTAGTTGATACGTATCGAATCAGAAACAATACATAGGAAGATTCATATTTCACAAATCTGGTCCACGAAATAACTTAAAATGATGAAATCCTGAAAATCTAATTTCAATCAAATTTGGTCCTAAGTTCTTTTTTCCAACACTCGTTGCCTGTAATCATAAATTATTATCATAACTTCGAGTAACTTTGTGGACAGAAGTAGTGAAATATGCATTTTTCCATATATAGCTTTTTATTCTATACGTTTCGAATAAGAAACCTTACATAGAAAAATTTATATTTCACTAATCCGGTCCAAAAAATCCACGTAGAAAAATGTGTATATATAATTATTTATAACGAAAAAAACATTATTTTTTACAGAAATGTGTGTTTTTCATTGCAATCTTTATATTTAAAATCTCGGTAGAACAATCAATCAAAGGTTGGAAAGAGAAGCAATTCGTAGAATTTGAGAGGAAAAGAAAGAGAATTGCTTTCTGCAATTTGTAAAAAAAAAATGTGTATATATAATTATTTATTCCGAATCGAACATTATTTTATACATACATGTGTATTTTTCGTTGCACTTTTTATATTTTTCCAACCTAATGTTTTCCACGTGTTAAAAATATCATTAAAAAAAAAAATATATGTATATATATATGTATATGTATGTATATTTAATCTCTCCCTTTTACGGGTATGAGGGCCTCCGCTCCCTGTACATATCTTTACATTTCATCCTTAGTCTAACTTATTCGCTGCTTATATTCTAAATCTTCGCCTTACATGATAACAGTCATATTAATACTATTATTCCTAACTTTCTACAAATCTAAGCATGAGCGACCTTCCAGGGCTTCCGTTTTCTCTTACCATCAATTGCATTTTCAACGATTTAAAATTTACCATTTTTCTAGTGACTTTCCTTCACAGAGGATTACCCGTTTGGCTCTGCCCTGTTCCCTTACTTTCTCTTATTTCTTCCAGCTTTTTCATCCACATCACTCCCTGTCCATTACCATCCATGATCCATCTCACACACTCATCCACACTCAACTGTCCATCTTCCTCTCCTGTACACCTCTCTAACACATGTGCCCATGACTCCACCTCGTATCCACATACTCTGCACAAATTATCCTCTTCATCCATCCAATATCTACAAGATCTCACTCCTTCCCCCATTCTAAACCGTACCACCCTATTCCATTTGTCTTCCTTTTTCATCTTTTGCAAATATTCTGGTTCCGTCAACCCTTTGACCATCATATACCATCTATTGTACTTCGAATCCATAATCTTTCTCCATCTCTCTTCTCCTTGTCTTACTAATAGCTCTAATTCTATGTTCTGCCAATCCAGAACCCCTTCCTGCATATCACAAACATTCCTCATTTTTGTCCTTTCTTCCTCCCATTTCGAGTTTCCCAAATTTCCTCTCGTCTCCTTGTTCCGAACTTCGTCCAAGCATACCTGTGCTATGCTGCTCCCCTCCCCCCTTTTCAGTTTCTCTTCAAACCTCCAGGCTCTCTTAATTTGTCTCGTTACCATTTTCTCTCTTCCTAGTTCTTCCCTCAACATGTATCCTGGGCAACTCCAACTAACCCCCATTACCCATCTCAGAAATCTCTCATGCATACTTTCCACTTTCCTATGTTCTTTCCATCCCCAGACTTCTACCCCATAACCCAATACCGCCCATACCAACGCATCAAACAACCAGACCCTCATTCTCCAATCGTCCTTGAACCTTCTCTTTCCTATACCCCATACTTGGCCCATTACTTTGCTCGCACATTCGATTCTCTTCCTCACCTGCACCTCGTTTCCCCCTCCTGCCTCAAACCAGAAACCTAGGTAACAGAACTCCTCCACAGTTTCCACTGTTTGTCCGTTCATCTTCCAACCGTAACCTATTTTGGTCTTTCTCTTTCTGAAGCACATCACCTTGGTCTTCCCTACGTTCACCGTCAGTTCTTTTGCTCGTACATATTCTTCGAAAATTTTTATCATTAGGTTCATACCCTTCTCATCGTCTGCTAATA
>CAKNXH010000379.1:96096-130693 GCA_932178445.1 Andricus quercusramuli
TGTTGTACTCCGCCTTCTCTATTTCTCCTTTCCTCCATTTTCTTACAGACTCTTTCATTCTCTCCTTACTCTCCCTGCATTCCTCATCCCACCAGCCTCTCTTTCCCTTTTCTCTTCCTTCTTTCGCACCTATCTCATCCCTTACCTTCTCAATCGACCCTTTCAACCTCTCAATCAACACGTCTACTTCCTCCTCCTTCTCATATCTAACATTCTCCTTTTCCATTTTTTGTTCAAACACTTTTAATTTATCTACCCCCCAGTCTCCCATTTTCGCGTTCCTTTCCCCCCCCTCTTTCCTTTCTCCCTCTACCGCGCTTGTGGACGCCACCTTTCAGTGTCGCTATTACTGGGAAGTGCTCGGACCCTATCTCATTCCCCACCTTCATACTGCATATCATATTCCTCATTCTTTCTTCCGCCAGGATGTAGTCTATAACCGTCTCTCCCTTACCTACAAATGTGATCTCTCCCTTCTCATCTCCTTTCATATTGCCATTACATATGAACCATCCTGTTTCTCCTATTACTTCTAGTAACCTCCTCCCCTCCCTGTCTATCTCCCTATGTTTGGAGCTCCTTATATAGGCCTCCTCTTCTTCATCCCAAGTCCCTCCCCCTTGCTCGCCAGTCCAAGCATTCAAGTCACCTCCTATCAAAACCAACTCTTCCTTCTTTTCCTCCATCCACCTCCTTATTTCTCTCCAACCTTCCTCTTCCCCTCTTCTTCTATATACACAAACCACCGCTATTTTGACTTTTCCAATTACAATCCTTCTTACCATTGTTCCATCCTTTTCCTCTCTATCCTCCTCTGTTCTCCCTTTTACTGCCAGTTCTTTTCTCACCCCCGAGACCATGCCGCCCATCCCTCTACCTTTAACGTGTTCCTTTCTCGATTCTTGCATTGTCCACACATACCCTTTAGGTAGCATCATTTTCATCCCCTTCCAATCCTTCTCATCTGCCCATGTTTCACTCATCATAATCACATCCCATTTTTCTAACTCCCGCCAAAATCCTTCATTCTTGTTCTTCAAGCCTGACACATTCCAGAAAGCTATTTTTACGTTTTTCCCATCCCTTCCCTCTCCTATCCTCCTTACTTTTCTTCTGCCTTGCTTTTTGGAAACCCCTCTGTTTGCTCGCTAACATCTTTTGTATCTTCCTTTTTTCTACCTTTCTCAACTCTTTTTTCCTTCTTCCTTATTTCTTCTGATTCCTCGTCCCAGAACCATTCCTCTCCATTTATCCATAATCTGTCTCTCCCTATCCATACCATGTGCCCCTTTTTCCTCTCTATCCATGCCCTCTGGTCTATTTGCCATCTCCTTTTCCTCTCCCTCCATGTCAGATCCTCTTCAATTCTTTCCCTTCTTCCTTTCAATAATTTTTTGTTCTCCATAATTTTCTTTTTCTCCTCCTCACTCCCTACTTTTACTACAAACATTCCTTCCTTTCCTTCGTTCGTCCCTCCTATCCTCTTAACTCCTTCTACCCTTACCTGCACTCCAATATTTCTCAGAAGATTTATGATTTCCGCCTCCCCTGTTTCACTCTCCATTGTCAATCCCTTAATAATTATGTTATTTTTTCTCTTTGCATTTTCTTCCCCTTCCAATCTCCTTTCAATGTCACTCAGTCTCTTCTTCAATCTTTCATTCTCATTTTGCACGTTCTTATTACTCCCTATGTCTATTTCCGCACCCTCTGTTTCTTTCCCCATATGTTCATTCCTCAATTCTAAGTTGTTCACCCGTTCTTCCAGCTGTTTTATCTCAATATTTCTCCTTTCGTCATCCTCCTTCTGTCTATTCTCTATGCTCTCTAGCTTACGCCATACCTTATCCTTCTCCTCTTTCCAGATTTTATCCCACTCCTCCCACTTTTCTCTTACTTTCCTTACTTCCCCCCTTACAGCATTTCCCTGCCTATTCATGTCTTCCAAACTTCTCCTTGTTTCCTCTCTAAACCCTTTCATGAGAGCCTCTAATTTTTCAAACATCCCTCCGGCCCCCCTATCTCTATCTGGTGTTTTCCGTTTAGTGAGTTTATTCCTGCCTTTCTTGCTTTCCTTATCCGTTTCTAACTCATCGTCCCCTTCCTCTCTTTTTCTTTTGTCTTCCCCCTCACTACTGGTCACGTTTCCTTTTTTTCGCCATTCGTCTAAACTTCGATTCGAGCCCGCGCTGCCTAGGTTGTTCAGGCGTTGTAGGTTAGAGGGCCTCCCGCCTTTATGGGCCGTACCTGAATCCCTTCTCTCTGCCATCCCCACCCTAGTCGGCGTCTTAAACGTCTCTTGACCGCTACCGCTACCGCTACTGTCCCCCTTCACTCCACTAACCGAGCTCGCAACCTCGTCAGCAATTGCCTCATCTCCCGCCTGACCTCTGGCGCCCGTTTGCGGACTTCTTACCGTCGACATCCCCGTATCCAACCTTACCCACTGTTCCACGACGCTACCCTCTCTTCACCTGCCTATCTCTTACCCCCCTTGCCCCACAACAATTTTTCACTCCTAACCTCAAAACTTTCGTACACTCCAATTTCCTTTTCACACACCTCACTTTCAACCTTTACACCCTTGCCTACACTCACCCTTCTTCCTTCACACCTGATCTCCGCACTCAATGCCCTTTCTCCTTCCACACACGCTGATTCCCTTCACCAAAGCCAAAAAAACCAACACTTGACACAAAACAGTTCTCTCGCGATCGGTACCGAAAACGGAAGCCTATATATATATATATATATATATATATATATATATATATAAACAAAAAATCTATAAAGTCGAAAAGAAATGAAATTAAATACGCATAATTCAATTATGCTTATAAATATTGAAATTTCACTTGATTTTTTTCAGACGAATTAAATGCAATTCTTTATTTACCATGCCAGCGCAAAGTTTCTTTTCTCCACTGTCCACCGCCGATTCCCATGCCGAACAATGAATCGATCGGTTCACGTCGTGAGCATAAATTTCATTACTCTTTTTTGTTTTCCGCCTTTACTTTTAACTATGACCGGAGCATCCATCGAAGAAACTAGTAAAAAGATTCGCCTGAAAAGATAAATTCATTAAGTAAATGCATGTTATTTTTCATAATGATTTTTTGAACATGTAATAAAAGTGAGGTTAGAAAAATAGAAAATAAAATATAACGAAAATACTTACACATTTTTGTCGCCAACGGAAATCGCATCAACATATCGGTCACTGGAAAACTTACACTTTCCGTTTTGACTCATCTCGAATACGTTTCCAAAACGTTCAACTTTTTTTTGGGATGAAAAATCGAAAGCAAAAGTTAAAACATTCTGTCCTTGACATTTTAATGAAATTCATGATGATCACGTGATAGTTTTCACTTTTGACCAATTACTAAGCGCCGAAAAAGAACGACCAATCACCAATCTCCAGGGAAAATCACCATCAATTAGGGAAAAGAATACAACCATCTCACTCAATCATACTAAGTTAAATAAACATGATAAATAATTTTGAATTACTTATTATTAAGGGCTCTCTCACACGATTGCAGATCAGAAAATTGCATGTAGAATGCCCACAGGAACGAAAAGGACAGACTGTTCTCTATCTCTAACCCTCTTATGGACTTTCAGCATGCAATCTACTGATCTGCAATCGTGTGAAAGGTACCTGACTCTGATGTATAATATTTTATAAATAAAATCGAAAAATAAAGAAGCACATTTTTTATGATTAACAGTGAAAAATTCTGTACAACTTAAAAATATTCCAACTTTTAATTTGAGTCACTAAGTAACTAGTAACAAAAAACGAAACGAATGACAATTTGAATTTCGCGGGCTATGAGTGGCAGTAACATTCACGTGACTCGACAGCCAATCAGATGGCGAATAAAAAGGCTTATCAGCTAACTTCATGTGTTAACTCACTCTTTTTACTTAGTGAGTGATGAGTGATGATGATGAAAGGATCGGCTTCGAGGTGGAAAAGTAGACAGGGGATACCTGCATGCACGGTACACAGCAGATAAGCTCTTTGGTTTCCAAACGTCAGTAAATATAATGTGCGGAAGGAAAATAGAAACTGAGTTGAAAACAATCTTTTTGATTTGAACTAATTTGTCTGAATTTTGTCGGCAGAATTTAAAAAAAGATTAATTTTCAGTTGGTTTCTTAGCTTTAATTCTGACCATAGTACCATTATACCGTATGGTCAACCTCATAGTAGTCATAGAGAAGCGTGAGTGCAAGTGAGAGATTAGCAGATGACGCATAAGGGCATCTCTTTCGCACTTACGACTATGACTACTATGAATTTGGCCTCACTGTATATAAAAGGAATAGTAGCTTCAGTGTGCTTAAGGTGTAATAATTCGTTACTGATAAAACGGTAAAAGATGCTAATTAAAAGTTGACACAGGATAAAGTAGTAGAAACGGTTCTAATAGCCAGTCATTTCGGATTATCGATCTGGTAGTAGTGAAAGTAACCTTGTTCATGATATAAAGGAGAGGCAGACATGCACATTTTTTTGTGGGTAAAGATTCACCACGCTATTATTATCATGACAGGTACATGTTATGTTTAAATTCAACTAAGGATTCGCCTTTTTGTGTGAGTGTGCTCCTCCAGTTGGGAGTGGATTCGATTCTGGCCGAGAGGTTGTGGCCTGAACTTCTGTGACCTACATTTTGCTAGCTTGGAAACCTGCTGGGTCAAATATTGATTTCTTGGGGTCGAGTTGTCCGTGGATCGTTTAGCTGACTGTTTCAGTTAAGAAATGAAAGATTTCGGAGGGTTTGGCGTTGGTGCTGATAATTTGTCTTGTATAGTCGATGAGCAGGTAGATTTGGCCTTTTAATTTCAATGCTGTCATGTTGCTAGTGCTGCCTGAGTAGCGGCAGTTGGGATCAGTGTAGATTGTCAGGTGTTGTAGAGTACTGATATGGTATTAGACGGGTAAATTGTGTTCGAAGAAGCCACGTTCGTCTTAATGCTTGCTAGTTATGGTTGGCATCTGTTCTGAATATTGGTGCTCTGCTTTGAAGATTGTTTGTCGTTTTATCGCGGGGAAAAACAATTGTTGAATTTCAGTCCAACGTTATTTCGGTGCCATACGCTTCAGGATCCGGCTGTATATATGTAACATTGGTGGAATGGTCTAGAAGACTGCAATCGACTGACTGGAAACGTATTTTCGATCTGCGCAAGAATCAAGACGTTATGAAATTGAAAATTAAAATTCAAGACGCAACACAGAAGCGGGACTTTTCTTTTGCTTTGGAGTAGATGAACCACTCTTTTTTTCGTTCCGTTCAATCAGTGTGGAAGCGTTATTCTCCTTTTTATGATATCATGATTTTGAATATTTTTTCGGACTCTAGGTGTCCTGTTTGAATGTGGCAGCTTCATGCGGTTAGCTTTAATGTGGAGCCAAGGTGGCTCTGGGAATTGTCTGATGATCCCTTTTGGATGCGCAAATGGCCGCCCTGTAGTTGGCCACTTGGGCCCCTTGTGGACTCACTCGTGTATAATATTTCGTAGATTTCGATTATTATATTGATACAGATTTTGGTATTAATTAAATACCGTTGCAGCAAAATGGTACGTTCAGATTTATTGTGATGTTGGATAAAGATTGTTCACAGCAGAAGTTTATATGGCGGAGTCAAACTACTAACGTTAGAAGTGTAGTAAAGGGTCTTACAACTCTGATTGTAAAGGCAAAATAATAATTATAGGCGGCTGATCGAAACTTGATTACTAAATTGCCGTTCATTTGTTCATTGTGCCTTATTAATAGAGAGGAGTATATATGATATCTGATAATTGATACGTTGGGCGGAAAACTCATCATATAAGCTAAGTAGAAATTGTGAAGTTGTTGGGAATATCTTGGGAAATGTAGCGTCACTAGAATATCCATATAAGCTATTATCGTAAACTATGATGTACGCAGAGAAACAAGGGGAAACCTGGACAAATTTTCAGACCTCTCATACGGCTTGAACCAGAAATTAATGATTTCAAGTCTTTTTGTACAATGTTTCTCTTATTGTCAGAAATTTTGCACTTAGTTTAAAATTTAATGATTTTGTTGCAAATTCAAAAATTTGTTTGAAAGCTATCCTTCTTGGTTGGGAACTCAACTGTTTTGTAGTAAAAAATGCGATATGACGAAAGAAAAAAAGGTAAGAAGAAAATCACAATCCTCTAGCTAATTATTATGATTGTTTATTGCTAAATTCGCAGAGCATAATCACATGAATTCTTCATACAAGTATAGGTAGCAAGATTGATACCTCGGAGGAGATAAGGTTTGATCAATAAAGATTTGTTTTTCTGGATACCTTCTTTACACTATGAGAGTATGTTGATATGATTTTTAAAATGACGCACGTAGTTATATGATAGACATATATTGACTAGGTGTCATCCATACACCACATGCTTAACTTTTTTAGGGTAAGGTGGGGCAGGAGGTGAAAAATGGGGAATCAGCATATCAAACTTAGCTACGTGGAATATGGATAGCCCACTAGCATACGTATGAAAGAATCTTCTAGAAAATTTCATTTATCTCTGAATCAGTATCATTTACTGTCATCTACTGTCATATACTGTCATCAAGCTTATTAGAAAATGCGGATCGCCGCTGGTACACTTCTCCTCGCTTTCGCCGTTTTCCTTAATTCTATTGGTAAATATATCATAATATAATATCATATTCATAATCCTAAGTTGAATTTTCGAATGGATAGATCAACTTTCTACTAAGAAGAACAGTTTTCAACCAAAAAAGGTGAATGTTACAGAATTATACATTGGTGTTAAGTGTTTTTTGTCACTCAACACGAAATTATGTATTAAATTTATCTGGTCAACAACCATAACATCAACAAAAAGAAGTTCGAGAATTAGGCAAGCTGAGTAGAAATTTCCGATCAATTGAGAGAAATCTTTGAGAGTAAAAAAGTTGGTTTAAAAGTTTTCAGGATTATTTAGAGATGTTTATAAATATTGAAATTTCCGAAAAGAATGTCAAAAATGAAATGTTTGAAGGAAGAAATTATAAGAAATATAATCAGGAATCTTAAAAAAAGTTTGATATTTTCTTGGAGCGATGAAAATTCTTTGAAAAACTGAGATTTTTTTATTAAAATATTTAAAAATTCACACTTATTTTAAATTTTTAAAATCTTCTAAGGTGGTTGGAAATATTTTCAAACAACCTGTTGGAATCCTTCAAAAACTTCAAAATTTTATTTCAAAACTTTTCAGCTGTTACAATTGAACCGTTTCAAACTATAAAGATGTATAAATAGAAATGAATTTTCGAATCCAAAATCTTCCAAATCAAATACACCTCGTTCAAAAATTTCGTAGAGTTACAATTTGAAACTTCTCCATTTTGTTGATTTGTAATCTGAGATCAAGATTTATATTTCAGACATATGTAGTTTTCAAGTTTTTCCCAAATATTTTACTTTTTAAGTTCTAAAATTAAAATTTATTTAATTTCACAGATGTTCAATTGCAAACTGATCAGTTGTAAAAAAAATAAATAGACACGTTAGTTTAATTTTTCGAAATTCTTTTAATGTTTATAGTGCGTATCATATGTGTTTGTATTCAAACAAGAAACGTTGCACGAAGTACAATAACGAGACTAAGAGAATTATCTTTCTGTTTTGCTTTTTGTCCTTTTTCCACGCAAAATGTGAGCGAAAACATAAAAGCTCCAATGTAAACGAAGTGAATGAAAGAATTTGCAGATTATTACATATTTTAATTTCAATATTGCATGAGACCAGAAAAAATTTTTCTTTCTTTTTAATTCTTGTTTTTCTTTATCTTTTCTCTAAATAATAATTCTGTTTGATATTATATACATTACATTAAAATTCAACTTTTGCTATTTCTTCTTACAGCATTAATAAGTTCAGAACCGAGTACTTTGGAAGATTTATTTCCTGGAAACACCGGCGTCATTCCTCCGGTCGAAGAATTGTTGTTTGAACCTGAGTTCCGCAATTTCGAAAATTTTGGTGATAAACGTATTATTGTCATTGATGAGCTGAAACTCTTGAAAAGGGATTATATCATATTTGGAATGAAGAAGGAGATTACACCAGAATTGTTTTTCATTGAAGATCTATGCTCTTTATTTGGCCTGAAAAATGTATTTATTGTATATGACACGATTAGCAACCGGTGGGTTAATGTTCCCCGTGATTTACTTCGGAAATTGGGTTCAAAGCATTATTTGGGACTTGTTGTTGCGCGCGATGAAGTTGCTGCGAGACACTTGTCAACATCGATCGATCGAGTATCCAAAGAAGCACACGTTAGAGCATGCAGAGGGGCAAACGCTCGAGCAGACCATATAGAAGTGAGGCTAGCACGTGCTATCTATATTAATCCAGCAAACCTTGAATACAGCATTAGAAGAATCAAAAGAGAATACAGTGATGCATATAATCGTGCATTTACGCGTTATATATTCAACCATGGAGAATTTAATATAAACGGACATAGAATGAGGCGTCCTTAAAAAACACGAATGCTCAGGTGATCTGACAGACGACGCCATAACAAATATAAATAATTAATGAAGCCCAGAAGAAGAAGAAGTATTTTAACATTGCATGTAATATTAGAAACGTGAAAAAACATAAATTCTCAGGTGATCCACATTTCTCAATATTCTCTAAAGATAGAACCTTATCACAATATATGCTGTTGCAACGTCACGAAAAATTTTTCTGCCTGAAGATGCTATGTTATTATTGTGTACAACGCGGGAAAATCGCGAAATTCATGTCGCAATAACATCAGATATTTTCTTTGTTCAACAAAATCGTTTTGTTCACCGCACATTGTTAATTTCAGGAAAAGCCTTGGTCAAATAAACAGAACTTTCGTTCAGCTGACCGTAGTTGTTTTCTACAATGAATCAAAGTTTTTGGTTGAATCGTGTTATTGATGTCACAGATATGGTATTAATTCAGAAACAATCTATACAATATCTATAAAATAATCTATAAAATATCTATAAAAAGATTACTAGAAGCAAGCAAAATATTTTGTTGATCCAACCGAAACATTTTTCAAAAGCATTTTAAAAGCCACAGACTCATGTCTACTTGAACCAGTACAAGATGACAGTCCATGTGTAAGTGTTCAAAGTATCGCAAATGAAACATAAGAATGTGAATGCAAATCTAATGGCAGTTGATCTGCCACAGTAGTATTCAGCGCTAACAGGACGAGAGTGGAAGTCTTGGTGGATCCGTATACTTAAGTAGGCTTAAGTCCGCTGTACTATACACAGGTTTTACTGCGATTTTCCTTTTGTACTACGAAAATATTGCAGGTGAATACTAGTACAGATATTTGGAAAGTCGGGCGCAGCAGCAGGGGTTTAGAATCAGTAGAGTCTTTTCCTAGGGGGGCTTCGTCCTAGAAGTGCACTAGTAACGCAGAAGATTCGTCAATGTCATGTAATTTCCGATTTAAAGAAAATAAAATTAACTATGATAATAATCAGTCCACTATTCATTCTTCTCTTCATTATGTCCTACAGATTCAGACTCGCCTTTCAAAATGTATTCTTGTTCAATTCTTAACACTCAAACTACAGTTCAATTCCAAAAATCATCAGTATTGTCGCTTCTTACCAATTTAAAATGAAAGTCTGAATAGCAAAAAATGATGGCTTATTCTTCCGGGAAAACATTCCATACTAATCCAGTGTTTACAGTTTTGAAAATAAGTACATTATAGTTAGACAGAACATCTTCCCCGAAAAGCTAACACACTCATTTATTAAAATTCCACCGAACTGAATAAACTGAATGATTTTATACCTAATAAAATTAACAAATTTGAAATATTGCAAATGATTGGATAGATTTCGCTTCAAAAATATTCCTAAAGTTTTGCGTCAAAAAGAAATTCACTGTCATAAAGGAAAGAGACCGAACGCGAAACGCTAGATCCGTCAGAAGCGCACATTTTTAATTAGCTCTGTAAAGAATTGTCGTTCACACGATATACATCAAAAGAACGTTTGATTACGTCGTGGTTGGCCATTGGACATTCCACGATTTCTGCGATGGTCAATTCTTTAACCTCCTTGCTGTACATGTTTATTTTCGCCCGTTTCGACCCAGTAGTCGTATCATCAGGTTTATATATTCCACGTAAAACCGTCTTTCCGCGTGGATGCTTTTCCAATATCGCGAAGACGTCACCATTGGACGTTGACAATACAATTTGTGATCCGGTTGGCATCGGGAGGAGCAGACGATCTTTGTTTCTCAGTCGAATTGGTTTATCAAGAGGAAAAGTGTAGCGTTGAAGTTCGAATATCCGAGTGGGATTGTTGTAGGGTTTAAGTCGAATGAGTCCAAGCTCTTCAATTTTAAATCCAAGTACTTTACGAAAAGTTTGCCTGGCTTGAGGAGACCTGCGCCTGGCACGAAGATGAGGGTGAGCAGATGGAAGAGACGCGCTAGAGGACTGAGGTCTGGTAGGAGGAAGAGACCTTGTATCAGAATGTCTTTCAGGAGAAGAAGCAAGAGGTAAGTGACGAGGAACACGAAGATCAGCTTCATCACCAGGCAAAACCTTTGCCTGAGAACTTAATTCTGCAACAAGAAGTGAGTTGTAAATGAGGTTATAATTAAGGAGCCGGATTCTGTAACCGACTGTAAATTGTTATTGCTGAACGGCTTTGGCTGTAAAGCTCGTTTTCAATCAAGTCATAGGGCTGAAGTTCGCGACGTCTCAGTGTGACGGTTCAACACTAATTTTTACGCATTTTTAATTTCATCTATTTTTTGGTTTTTTTAAGATTGAAGTTTGGAATAATTGAAACAATGCACCCCCTGAACAACTTTAGTTCGGTATCTCGGATCATTTATCAATCTGAAGTTAGCAAACTAAACAAGACAGAAACTGGTTCTAAAATATACTATTTGTGAGTTCATATTAGATCGCCCAAGAAAGGATCCCATATAAAAATGAATGCCTAGTTTCTACTGTGTACAATACATGTGCACACGTGCACAGATAAGACCTGACACAGTTAGGTAAGTATAAAATTGTTCCGTGCAGACGAAATCTTCAAAATTCTGACTTGCGTAAAGCTTAGAACAAATTTACCACGATATAGTTATATTATATTAGTATAATTACCAATAGAATTGAATATGATGGCTAAGGATGAGACCAGAGTATAGACAAGCCTCATCTTCTTCAGTTAGAAAAAACGCTGATCAATTTATTGATGAAGAATTTCAACCAAAACGTAGTCAATGAATATTCTACTGGCTTATTTGCTTGTATACTCTCTACTAATGTCGTTATCTCTTACATTGAAGGCGTCAAGGTTTTCCTAATTAGATAATTAAAACTGAAAAAAGTCAGTCTTAAGGAGAAGAATGTTCTTATAAATTTAATTGAAACTTATCTCGCCATTTACGCAATCGTTTACCTTTCAGAAAAAATGGAACAAAAGCATCATTTTGTAACACTGATTTTCAATTACTATCGCTTATTATGTTGATATTATGCTGTTTTTCTCGGAATTAAGATACCTACAGTCAACTGTAAGGAATTATTATTATGAATATTATCATAATTATCTAAATTATTCTAGATTATTAAATTATTCTAAATCTAGGCTTTTGAGCATAAACAGTCGGAAACATGCAGAAGTTTCAAGTTATATGATTCAATTCTGTTTTTCTAAATACATACACCAGGTTTCAAGATATCGAAGGTTTCGAGAATTTTCATTAGATTACAAGAAATTTTCAAGAATTCTATTAGTTTTTTAAAGTAGATTTGCTGTTTCAAAGAAGTGCTTATGATTTTGCGGTATTTTAAAGTATTTCATAGGAATTCATAACACTTGAAAGGACTCCTTATGATTCCAATATTTCCATTCGAAAGATCTGAAGGTATTTTAAAGTATGGTAATGGCTCACAGTCTAGACTGAATTGTATGCGCTAGCAAAAGTGCGCAGCAGAATATGATTATACAGTGCCGTCATGATTTCCGTAGGTTGCCTTGCGATTCATGTTAACAAGTAATTTTATCGATACCAGCACTTCCTCTTAAAATGAATTGAAACGATGATTCCGGAATACAACTGAAATTGAACCCAATGCTCTGGAATAGTTGACAATCTGAGGTGACGTAAGTCTTTTGGTTAGTAGATTCGCTGGCATGATATCGGTTGATAAATTTTTTACTGTAATTCACCCCTGCTCCTACGTATCTCTGACAAAACGATATCTAACATCAATGTACTTAGTCCTGGAGTGATCAGCAGGACCCTGAATAAGTTTTAAGGAACTTTGATTGTCATTGTGAATAGTACTGCATTCTTGAGATTCACTTATTTGATATAAACTACCCTGGAGATACATGGCTGCCATGTCGATTCCAATAAGACAATTCATTCTGCAGCAGTACTTGATAATGCAACTGTATGTTGCTTGCGTGCTCCCATGACACCGCACCGCAGCACTAGCTTCTCTGGTGCTGAAAATTCGTGTACAGGAAGCAGAACACTCGCTTCTGCTAACATAAGAGAACATGCTGATAAGCCCCTTCATGGTAAATATCACGGCATCCTACGTGGAGAAGACCTATCGATGGGTCTGTCCAACATGTTTGTCAAGTCTGCTAGTTTGAGATCGGAGACTGAAGAATTTCTTTTTGCCTGTCATGACGGCGTTATAGACACCTTAGTTTACCGCGAACACATAATGAATGTACCTGTAGGTCCGTTGCTGAGAATGATCAGTGTTAGATCTTCTGGAATTTCTCATTTTTCACCACTCAATGCATCAGTAATACAAAGCCTAATATTATTCTGCAAGGTCTGAAGATAAAGATCATTTAAGAGATTGAATTCTCAGCATCAGTTGATGGTAATATCATGTCGAAGGAGTAAGAAAAATGGGCGAAATATCAAGCACTTCTTTTAGAGCTGGGCAGACTTTACCAAGGCTAGGAACTCCATCTTATAGTTCACATATTCGGCTGTCTTGGAGGAATTTCTTAGCCAACTCAACAAAATTCCGTCTTGCCAGCGTCAGGCTCAGCCCACCACGAGCCGATGCAAAAGGCTGTTCTTCTAGGATCGTTCCATCTGGTCCTTCAACACTGTTCCTAGTAACAATCTACAAAGATTGGTTGCTCGAAAAAAGTGTCCAGAGGTGAAACTTTCATCTCCAACTAAGCCGTTTGCCGCGTAAGATCATCCGCGGCTAGAAAGCAATCCCCAAGCAAGAGTGTTGTACGATGTCTCTTACGCAAATTTTCAGCTCCTGCGACTTTTGTCACCTTCAACGCTCGCGGCTGCCGTGTAGGCATAACAGCGGTAAATAAAGAACTCCAAACTATACAAATTAACATACAACATCCTCATCAGATCAGTCACTTGACTCAGTGGGTGGCTATGATGAAAGAGCGGGTTCACCCAAGAACAAGTTTGGAAAAAAATTCAGAACATATTATAAAAATGTTATATAAATTATTATATCAATATATAATTGAAACATAGAAATTGTTCTGTATATGGGAAGGATAATATGTAGAAAAAAAGAAATACGAATCTGATTTAAAAATTTAATTGTATCAGATATTGATTGGGTTTTCTATGAAGATTTCTCTAGGAAATTTCGCAAGAAAACTGAATCTTGTACTATTAAATCGATATCTCGGAAATCTTTGAAATATCGATACTTTCACATTAAAATTATTTCCGGGAGCCCGCATCCTTGTTTTCATATCTCTTCTCTGTTGTGGAGAAAGATCGGCCACACCCAGTCGTCAGTCATATCCTCTTCCTTTTCCTGAAGACTTCTCCCTTATTTACATCTATTTTTTGGAGGGACAGTAAGTTCCGCGATACATTTTCGAGTCTTGTGCTTGCTGAAAATTTCGGCACGTGTAGATCCAGTGAATAAAGAGCAGTGAAACATTTACTCAAAATTTCTTTAAAATTGGTATTGTGATTTTTCCACCCCACGAACAAAATCGTGGAGGCGTCATGCAATGTTTTGAGAAAAATCTAGGGACAGTTTTCCTGAGTCTTATGATTTCAAGCGTGGTTAAATGTAATTGTCAATGTGATTGTGAATGTTATTGTAAATTCTAGTGTCATCGTAAATGTAATTGTCAATGTAAGTGTAAGTATTTTTGAAAGGAATGACAATTTGCTATTGGTTCAGTGAAGTTTCTGAAACAATGATAATTCGGAGTTACAATTTTGACTGGTAACGGGGAATTTTCGTTAAGAAATATGATACGGATTTGAAGCAGGGTTTATTCAAAAATATTTTTACGAACTGAAATCATAAAAGTATTAAATGCAGGAGCAAAAAAGAATCTATCGTGTTGCGACGTAGAGGAAGTCAGCTTTGTACCATTCTGTATCTGACAACTACAAGAAAAACTGCGTTCCAACCGATAGTCACTGCTTTCTGGCATGTAGAAGGAAAATAAAAAAAAGCGCCTCGGAATCTTAAAAAGATCAGCAAAGTTCCTTCTGAAGACTCACACAAGTCACGGAAGTACGCTCTCGAATTTTCAAATCCACAGAGAAGAATCGTTAGAACAATCACTATCGATTTCTGAATATTCATTTTGAAAAACAGCTTCAAATCAAGAACATCTAATAAGGTTACAACAAGTCACTCTCAGGGAACTGGAGGTTATGATCCCTATCCCATTATTATATATTCAGCCGCCCT
Source organism: Andricus quercusramuli (assembly GCA_932178445.1). Taxonomy (NCBI): domain Eukaryota; kingdom Metazoa; phylum Arthropoda; class Insecta; order Hymenoptera; family Cynipidae; genus Andricus; species Andricus quercusramuli. Next base: position 110,869 of record CAKNXH010000379.1, read on the forward strand.
TCAGAGCAAACGCTAACACTTTTAACGAAATAATTCCAAAGGATGTACATGCGAAATCTGCACCTAAATTAGGTCCTTATTATTTGAGGAGAGCGAATGTTTACTTCTTCGACAAGGACAAATCTCCTACATTTCTGTGAAAGTTTGTGTACAGTTTCTTGTCGACTAGCTGTTTTTCTCACTTCTGATGTACAAATAGACGCCAAGGTTCTCGGCTACCTGCTCGGTGGCTTTGTAAAGGAACGCTCATTTGCCAATCATTTCGCGTATCCTGACCATTCTTAGGAGATGATCTCTACCATTTGCAATGAGTTCATCTGTACTCAGAACAATTTGGTTTGGAAGAACCATAACATTTATAGATTGAAAATATTTACACAAGTTATATACAGGAAATTACATACTATGTTTGTCATCCGGTAGTAATATCCAGCAGCTTTAGGATATTTTCGAGGACCTATGATAATCTTCAGCTCATAATAATATTCAGCCATCCCCAAAAACCACTCATAATTCTATCAACCAAACAATTCCAAACTGTCTCCATGTAACACACAAACACTAAATTCAAAATCAAAAAACAGTCATCTTTGGGAGACTCCATGTTGTGTTCCAAATTCCATGATAATATTTACAAATCTTCAAAAACCTCCCCTAGTACTTTCAACGCAACGATTGAAAAAAGTCTTCCTGTCAAAACGTTATTTAATTTTTTCATCAAAAATAATCGCACCAGTAACCGCCAGAAAAATACGGACTATGTTGCCAAACGCATGATAATATTCAACAATGCCGAAAAACTCGCCATAACAATTTTAACTGAAACTATTTTACAATGTTGGCATGTGGTAGAACTAATAAATTTTTGAATTAAAAATAATCACAATAGTCACTTTTTTAAGAATATAATAGATACATGCAAAAAAGCACACCACTAGCTGATTGAAATATTCTCATTTTTGCTGCATGCTAACAGAAGAGCCAAAAATTTCAATCGAAATTAATCACACCAGCTAGCTTTCGAAGACTTTGCTAGATATTCTCCAGTCCAAAGTAATATTCAATGACCCGAAATGACCTCCCTTAACATATTAGTCGAAGAAAATTTCAGCTGACTTCAGTTCTAAAGTTTAGTGATTGTTTTGCAATAAGATACTTCATAATGCTCTCATTGAAAGTGCTAACGAAGGATTTTGAATGTTGTTAAATAGGTTGAAAGCATAACCTGGAGATTTTTGAACGTGACTTGTGTGACTATTTTCATTTTTGAAATGTAATGGCTGCTTTAGATGGCCACTTTTTGGAAATTTATCGCTCCCACTTTCATAATACTATCGCTGTTCTACATGCAGACTCTATAGATTTGTTTCGCTGAAGGTTCTGGGGTTGATTTTTTGATAGGCTGAAAAATGGGGTATTACGCTAGGGTTCCTAGAATAGACCCTATTGAATATTTTGGATTCGAAAGTGCCTTTTGAAATACTTTTTGAAGAGTGTTTTCAAACATGTGATAGTGATCAAATAAAAAGGCATATCACAAAAGGTCTTAACCGCAATGGTGCAGGACATTAATGGTCCAGGCTTACCACGAAATAATTATTTAATGTATTTTTTTGTTTCTCTTCTGGTCAGAAATTTCATTACTTAGTTTAAAATTTAATGATTTTGATGCAAATATAAAAATTGGGATGAAAACCATCATTCTTGCTTGGAAACTGAACTGTTTTGTAGATAATACATTGTTTCAGATTTCAAATTCAACTATTTTTGAAGATAATGAAAACATTTTTCGTTACTTTTGTAAAACAAAAAAATTGCGATATGACGAATAAAAATGTAAAAAGAACAGCACAACCCTCTGGCTGATTATTAATATTGTTTATTGCTGTATTCGAAGAGCGTTATCACATTAACTCTTTATAAAAGTATAGGCAGGATGATTGAAACCTCCGAAGAGATAAGGCTGGATCAATAAAGATTTGTTTTCCTAGATCCCTCCTTTACGCTATGTGTGAAGAATATTATTTAGTGCGCAATATTTTTCAGGGAAGGGGGGGGGGGCAGGAGGTGAAAAATGGGGAATCAGCAAATCAAAATTAGCTACGTGGAATATGGATAACCCACTAGTATACGTATGACAAAATCTTCCAGAAAATTTCATTTATCTCCGAATCAGTATCATTTACTGTCATCTACTGTCATATACTGTCATCAAGTATATTAGAAAATGCGGATCAACGCTGGTACTCTTCTGCTCGCCCTTGCAGTTTTCTCTAATTCTATTGGTAAATATGTAATAATGTAAGATCATATTTATTATTCTAAGTTTCAATCGTAAATTTTGAAAATTGAAAGCTCTTCAATTCTAAGGATTAACAATATCAACTTACACAATTTCGTGTAGTTAAAATTCAAAACTTTCCGATCTCGACGATTTGTAATCTGAGATTTCTAAATTTTAAAGCTGTATAAATAAAAATTTCTAAACTATGATTTTAATGACATTCAAGATTATAGTTGAGAGTTCTTAATTACAGAGTGAATTTGAAGATTGTTTTATATTTCAATTCAAATATTGCATGAGAAAATTTTTTTGTTCTTTTTAATTTTTTCCTCTTTTTCTTTTCCCTAAATAATCCTTCTAATGGATATGATATCTAACAAATTAGCATTCACCTATTGCTGCTTCTTCTTACAGAATTCGTATATTCAGAACCGAGGACTTTGGAAGATATGTTTCCCGGAAACAACGGTGTCATTCCTCGGGCCGAAGAATTATTGTTCGCACATCAGTTCCGAAATTTCGACAAATTTGGTGATAGAGATATTATTGTCCCTGATGAGCTGAAACTCTTCAAAAGGGATTATATCATATTTCGATGGAAGAAGGAGATTACGCCTGAATTGAATTTAATTGAAGATCCATGCTTTTTATTTGGCCTGGAAAATGTATATATCGTATATGACACGATTAGTTACCGGTGGGTTACTGTGTCCCGTGATTTATCTTTAAAATTGGGTGCACATCGTTATTTGCCACATGTTGTTGCGCGCGATGAAGTTGGTGCGACACACTTGTCAACGTGGAGCGTTCCAGTATAAAAACGAGCACACATTAGAGCATGCAAACAGGCAAACGATCGAGCAGACTATATAGAATTCGGGCTAGCACCATTTATATACATGCATCCAGAACAAATTGAGGACAGCATTAGAAAAATCAAAAGAGTTTATAGTAGTACATACACTCGCGTATTTTCGGCTTATATACTCCAGCATGGAGAATTTAATATAAACGGGCATAGAATGAGGCGTCCTTAAAAAACATGAATTCTCAGGTGATGTGACAGACGATGCCATAACAAATATAAATAGTTAATGAAGCCCAGCTGGAAGAAAAATATTTCAACTTCGCATGCAATATATCACACTGAGAAAACTGTTTGGCTGAATCAACAAAAATAAATATCTTTGTTGATTCAACGGAATTCTTTTGTCACCCCAATACAATATTTTGTTCGTTTAACAACATTTGTTGGTTAATATATGTATTAATTAATGTATTAGTTACAAGACTTGTGAGTCACTCCAAATATGCTGGTCTAAAAAAAGGTTTGACTAATATTTGAACTATTTCGCAGAAATACGTATATAAAATCCAGTACTTATTGTTTTCGGGTACTTTGTCTCCCACCAGTAATCCAAAATATTTTAAAAATGTAAAGGGTTCGGAAGCAGAAAATCCCAGTTTATTGTTTTCTCATTTTTCTTTATTGCAAAATGATGGACGGTCTACATTATCCACTAGCCCGAAATCAAATCCTCCAATTCTATTGTTTAATTTTTTCAAAGTAAATACTTTCGATTCATCTATGAGATTTGTAATGATGGCTGACATGTCACTCGGAATTACTTCTCCTCCAATGGCATGCATAATGTCGAACGCAAGATTTTAAACTATGTGGTAAGATTTTAAAACGTTAAAGAAACATTCCTCAGAAATACCAGTGTTTGAAAAATCATTCTTTTTCACGTCATTCTCGTAATCTTGTGTACTTCCTAATGAAATATCATCCTCAGAGGATTGTTTTTGTAGGATATTTTTGCCTACTTTGCACACATTCTTTTGTTTTGTTTTAACTTCAGGTGGCAGGCAAAGTGGAGAAAAATAACCTGCACCCAATTTGTGAACAACTGCATGTGGTCCCATTCCGTTATTAGGATCATATTCGTCGAAGTAAGAGCCAACTTGTATCAGAAACTCACCGAAGAATCGTAAATAAATCTTTTTAAAGAGAGCGTCCTGAATTATATTCGATATTACCTCATTATTTGCGGATAGCAAGCTCATATAAAATAGAATACTTTCCAAAACTGCAGGCATTTAAAAAAATCTTTGTGACATTTTTTCTAATGATACATGTTGACCTTTTGCTTTACCCGAAATTAAAGTATAAACAACATTAGCGTATTTGCCTTCTGAAATATCACCAATCTCGTAAGACTTTGGTGCTATGCAGCAATAACTGTCTTCAAGGGTTTTTGTTCTCTTGTTGTCAGTTTTTAATTCTGAGAAAGGGCTTTCCGATATCTCAAACATCGCTTCTATCTCAATTTTATCATTCTTGGCTACTTGAGCACTGTTGAATACTAAAACAACTTTACTTTTCAAATGAGACATTATAGTACTTTAGATGAATTTCAAAGTTTCCAAAGATTTCTGTGTCCATTAGTATTTCCAATTTCCTCGCGAAATTCGGTCATTCTTCGTCAAATATTAGCTCATTTCTAAATATTTCTTCGAAGTCTCGCTCAATCTGGAAAATTATATTTCCATTAGAATTATAAAACTAAAAAGCACAAAATTAATTGAAATTTAATAATAAGTCTATTTTTTATTTGAATCGAAATATAAATATGAACTGAACTAATTAAGATATGAAATTTAATTGAAAAATAAGAAATAATTAATAAGTAACAAGAGTGCAGCCGTTGGGCTGGGAGATTTATTATTATTATAGTAGAGAAGTTGTAGGCTCCGGAAGCTACTGGAACGTGTACGTCATCCGCTTCTGCTCCTTCTGTCCTAGAAGGTAAGCAAGAGCGAAAAATTTACGCGTGAGAACATCGGGCAACACCTCTGGATACTTTTTTAGAGCTACCAATCTTTGTAGAATTTAAGAGGAACAGTGTTGACGGACCAGATGGAGTGATCCCAGGAGAACAACCTTTTGCATCCGGTTCGCGATAAAATGAGCCTGACGCTGGCAAGCCGGAATCTTGTTGAGTTGGCTGATAAATGAAGCTTTCATACCTCCAAGACAGCCGAGTATGAGAATTGTAAGATGGACTTTGTATCCTTGGTACAGCCTACTCAGGTCGAAAAGAAGTGCTTGCTATTTCGCCCGTTTTTCTCCCTCCTTTGCCGTGATATTACCATCGGCTGGAGCCGAGAATTCAATCACATAAATGATCTTGTTCTTCAGATCTTGGAGGGCAATGTCAGGCTTCGTAGCACTGATACGTTGAGTGGTGGAGAATGAGAAATTCCAGTAGATCTTACACTGATCATTCTCCACAACTGACTCGAGTTCCCCCTGGGCGTATGGCAAGACGGGCAATAGATCAACACCATAGAGGTGCCTACGATGGTAATATGACACTTTTAGAGCTGCATTGTGTCTCTCCATGTACTCGTAGCGTGCATATTTAGAGCATCCACTGAGAACATGTCCAAGTGTTTCGGGCTCTTGCTTGCACGCTCGGCAGTTGGTATCGCGTACAGGTAAATTCATTATGCGCTCGCGGTAAACTACGGTGTCTATGACGCCGTCTTGACAGACAAAAAGAAATCCCTCGGTCTCCGATCTCTATCCAGCAGACTTGAGAAACATGTTGGACAGACCCATCAAGAGCTCTCATCGACGAATGATGCCGTAGAACTTACCATGAAGGGGTTTCTCAGCATTTTCTTTCAGTAGAAGCGTATGTTCTGCTTCCTGTATACGACTTTTGAGCACCAGAGGTGTTAGTGATGCTAGGCCATGTGTAAGGTCGCTGGAATGAAATTGGAGGTCAAGCTCCTCTGCGGCCCTATCTGCTGCATGGTATAGAAATACCGCAGCATTGGCGACTTTATGTTGATGTACGAGTCGCATAAGGGAATCCGTGCTTTTTAGAACTGAGCTGGCTGTAGCCAGAACCGTTCTTCGATGAAGACGCTTTAAGCTTAGCAAGCCTCTACCCCCTTTATCGCGAGGGAGATATATTCGAGGTACGGAAGATCTAGGATGAAGACTTCGTTGTATTGTCATCATCTTGCGTGTGCTTTGATCAAGTTGCTTTAACTCATCGACGTTATATTTTACTGCACCAAACGTCTAGAGCAGTATAGGAACGGCCAGCATATCGGTCACCTGGAACTTATTCGCGCAAAAATAGACCGGTTTACTGGATATAAGTTTTTTTTTTTTTTTTGAAGGAGTAAAAACGGCAAATGCCACTAAGTCGAGCTTCGACTTCCCTCTATTGCAGCCAGCTTGGCATTTCAACGCTTCTTACCCAATCAAGATGCCCGCATCGTCCTCAGTAGTGTGGTGGTATCACAAGCCGGGCTCGTCGGCCTTCGGCATCCTGGTAGAGTATATTAGGTTAAGCAGCGCGCCCCTGAGGCTTCTTCACCGAAGCTCGCTCTCGGAACGCCCTGCATCTCATCGTCCCCGGCTGATGATCGGTCCGGGGCTCACCTTCCGCTGCAGCGCAGAGGAAGCACAGCGGCGTACCTGCGCACTCCGCAGTCATGTGGCCCTCTTTGCCACATCTCTTGCATGCTTGGGTCCTATCTGGCCCCTTACATCTTGCCGCCATGTGGCCGTAGCCTAGGTAGCGGTAACACAGCATTACTACTGTCTTTTTTCTGACGCGACAGGACACCCGTCCCACCTTCAGGTGTCCCGTGCGCACCAGTCTCGCCTCTAGTTCCTCGGGTAGCTCCACGAAAGCCTTTAGGCTTCCCTTGAAGTGTTTCCTGGTGATGTTGACCCTAACCTCTTCTGTAGACTCACCGAAGTGCTGCCTTACAGTGGCCTTGACCTCCTGTACCTCCGACGTTGTGTCGAGTCCCAAGCCCTCGACTTCGATTCGGGGGACGAGCTCGCGCACGTTCCCCCCGATTCCAACTGCCTCCTTGATTGCAGACGACAGTTTTGCCCTACCGTCCGCCGCAGGGCTTATCTATACTAGGACCTCTCCTTTCCTTGTTTCTCTGACACTCTTGATTTCAACACCAAGAGTGTCAGGTTTCACCTTGCCTTTGAGGTTTTTTAGGACCTCCGCCTAGCTAGAGCCCTCGGCAGGTTTTATGATAACCGCCTCGGGTCTAGCTCGCCTCTGCTTCTCCTTCTTCTTCCTCGTCTGGGCCACAAGAGTGGGCACCTCGTCCTCGTCCCCTTTAGGGCTTGAGGCGGTTACAGTCTCTGGACGGGTCCTCATTTTCTTCTTCAGAGGCCTCGAGGGGTCAACCTCAACGGGACTCAGAGTGGGCTACCTCTCTTGCTTCTCACGATGGGGAGTGGGAGTTTCCACAGTTCCTTCAATCTAAGTACCTTTGTGGCTGATCTCTTGCTTCTTATTCGCCTTCTTCTTGTACTCGGCGAATTTGTTGCCGGTGTCCATTCCGACGTACCTTATGGCATTTTGGAGATACCATTTACCGTGAATTATGGCTTCCTCCAGGTCTATCACTGCACGCCGTGCCTCACCCAATCCATCCCTGATCGGGATGAACATGTTGCGCTCAGTCTGGCAGAAATCGTGCATCCCCTTCAGCACACACTTCAAATCAACCAGGGCTTTTTGCCTCACTTTGCTCCATCCGTCCGCCGCCATAATATCGATCCCAGCCTGCGTCTTTTGACTGGTGTCAAGCTTCTCCACAACGTCCAGCTCTCCTCCCAGCTCCTCACATACACTTCGATTTAGATTTTGTTTCGTCGCCATCTTGTTCCCACGAGTAGCTAGGGAAATAAAGGTCCACCCCCGCAGAGCCCCGCATACGAGGGAAAGGTCTGTGTACTCTAGAAAGCGACCAGGTATCCTAGATATACCGTTTGCGAGACCACTCCCCTGGTGTCATGCAGTCTTCGGTACGGTTAATTAACGCCTTGACTTGGAAGTTTTTCCTTCGGGACCATCCCTGGACCCTTTTCCGTGAAAAGAGGTATCAAGACCTTGAGTGAGAGCTGCAACGACTGTACCCGAAGTATTCGGTGCGAGTAATTGTCCTTGTGATTGGTGCTCTCGGAGTTGCGAAACTATCACTGGTTCTTAACCTTGAAGCCATACCAGCGTGCCAAAAATATGCCAAGGCACTAGCGAGATGGATGCAGAAAGCTGTCTTCCTTGGGTCGCTTCGTGTCCTCAAGACACACGAGGGTTTCACAGGCATGTCGCTGTGACTTCGTCGTGCACTGTGACCACCCATCTCACGATTGTGAGACGTCGCCATAGGTGTTATCCATACACCACGTGCGCAACTTTGTAGTGGGAAAGGGCGGTAGAAGGTGAAGCAAGAGTAATCAGCCAATCAAAATTAGCTACGTGGAATATGGATGGCCCACTAGTATACGTATGAAAAAATCTTCTAGAAAGTTTCAATTCATCCTAAATCAGTATCATTTACTGTCATCTACTGTCATATACTGTCATCAACTATATTAGAAAATGCGCGTCGCCGCTGGTACTCATTTGCTCGCTTTTGCCGTTATCCTTAATTCTATTGGTAAATATATATACGCTTATCGTCAGCGGCTCGGTGGAATCGCGCCGCTTTTTCCTGAGCGGCGTGTTAGAGTTCCTCGTAACGGTGTCGCGCCTCGGCTCGTTCGTCGGCGCGCCTCGATGTGGCGGCCCTTCTGGCCCGCTCCTGATGATTGAGGGCGGCGTCCTGTCGCCCCCTCTCCTCATTCCCGCATTGGCGGCGCTCCTCCGGCCTCTGATGGTGGCGCCGCACCACTTGCTGACGTGCCTCTTGGGGACGGATACCACGAGCTGCCCGCTGAAGGCGGCGGCGTCGGGTGCGGGAGATGGGAGAAGTGCCGCGAGAAACTCCAGGCATGAAGCTCTTATTATCTGACGCACTTCCCAAATTCCCGCAAAGAAAACACAGGGGCGGGCCCGAAGGTCGCTGACTTTCTTAAAAATTGAAGAAAAACAATACCGCCCGCGCTTTTGCCAACGGAGGGTACCCTTTAATTCGTTCAAGACGAATCAATTCTTCGGAAAGCGCCTGCGACTTACTTGAGTGAAGTGACCGACCTGTCACTGAATCTCCGCTTCCAATTGATGCTGTTTGTCCGTAACGCTGCTCGTAACTCGAAAACCGGAAGAACTGAAAGGCACTGAGTCGAAACGGATAAAGTTATACTGGGAAAGATAAAAAGTAAAAGAAGAATTGCGATTAGGAGCGAGTCGGAACTCCGCGAAATAATTCAAGCACGATAACTGTGTGTAATGGTGTTTATTTCCGAAAATAGTCGGAGGGTAGAGCGGTACTCCGACCTCCGTTGCTTTCGTACATAAACTGTCATTTCTGACGCTCCCTGACTCTCGTTAGCCTCCGTACGGAGCTGCCTGTGGCGGAGGGGGACAGTTTCGAGCCCGCCGATTGGCTACGATCTCGCAACGGAATCGCAACCGAGCGGTGGGCATCGCCAGTCAGGCCCCGCGGCCTCATGCTTTCGCGCGTCGACTCTACTCTATCTTAGGATTAAACGATTTAATTAAATGTTTAAATTGGAAACTAAAAATAGTTATTATTAAGATAAAATTATAAAAATTTATATTTAGCCTTATAATTATCCTAACTTAAATTTCCCAAAAGAAATTTGAAGCTAGGGCGAATAGAACGGTACACAGAAAAAACTGGGGTTTCTATTAGAACCAATTTTTCGTTCCAAAGGAGCTGCAACAAAAAGGAACCTCTCTTGCTGAAAAGGAACCCAACATTATAAATGGTTTCTAAATGAACCCAAGTGTGGATTCAAATGGTTCTAATAGAGCCTTTTTCTCACTTCTGCTTTGACTCACTTCAAAGATTGCACAAGTTAATAATGCACATTATGCTTTATAATTGGAATTAAATAATATTGCACTGGAAAATATTTAATGAAGAAACAAAAATCATATACATTAGTCATTCTTGAAAGGAAGATATCGCACATGAAATGTGACAGTTTTCAAGGTTATGTTGCAAATCCGAAGTTTTCCACTGCGCATGCCCAAACAGCGCGGGACTATTCAAAATGATATCATATACACTTGCAATATTAGGTTCATATAAAATTTTTCCAAGAAGCTAGGTATTTCTATAATTCAATTGAATTTGTTTTGAATAAGAATAAAAAATTTTGTTAACATTTATCTGTATGACTGTTCAAAGTATTTATTGATTTCAAATAGGCCCGCACTTCTCGGCACATGCGCAGTTAAAAACGTCGGCAACCGCCGATGGCTATCTATCGGATATGAACAAACTAAAAAGGAACCCTAAATAAGAGTTCCTTTAGAGCCTAAGTTCTAAATGATCCCAAGTTTCACTTGAGCCGCAGAATTACTGATCCCTCAGTTTTTTCTGTGTAGTTCGGTTTCTCGATGGTTTATTATTAATAATTTTAATAATTAATAACAAAAGGACTGTTTCTGGGTTAAAAATATAGTTATTGACAATGATACCGATCTACCGTCATATTCCGATTATTTTAATCAACCGGTAAACTGAAATAAAGCTTAATATGAATCTTAATCTAGTTACCCTATTTAATATCAAATATACTTATTTTCTAATTGATGTACGACGTGTAGGCATGAATACATGCGTACACGTACATCAATCTGATGTACGTTAATTCCTACTTGGCCTGAGGGGAGTTTGTTTAAAACAAGGTTTTATTATTAATGCGTAAACTTTGGGGTTTCTAAAACATTGTAATTTTAATTATTTCATTGCCAAAAGGATATTTTTATTCCCCTTGATTTTTCCGGTAATTTTTATTCTATTATGACGAACAATTTCTGAGTTAAACAACTTAAAAATTGTTCGTTTAATAGGCGGTTGAGTTCCCTGGCTGTTCGGTCCGTGCGTCAGAAAAGGAAAGATAGAGAGAGGGAGAGAGAGAGGAATAGAGCTAGGAAAGAAGCGCGCGAGGGTTGAGAGGCAGACGCTGGCGTACGTGACTTGGCTTCACGAAGTAGTATAAGGAGATCCAACTCTAATATAAGAACTGATAGCAGTTTTCCGAACTCCTTTCGCCAGATCGTACCCTAAGGTATTCTAGCGCCTTGTACGGGAAAACGTGAAACTATTGCATTTTTACATGATGTCTGCCCTTGTCGTCTGCTAACCTGTGTGACACAATGTCAAAAATGTGAACCAGTGGAACATAATTTGGTGAATTATGTAAACATTCAAAGTGCTGTTTCTATACTATGCTAATCATAGGGAGTTGTATCCAAGTGTCAAGCATTTTAAATTATAATTTATGTATTAGAAAATAATAATTTAGTTTTAGTTAATTTATTGAATATCAGTACAATTAATAGATATCAATGAAAAGATTACGTTGAAATAGTATGATTGTTTAATACTTTAGAAATTACGTTAGTTTTCTTACAACTTTGAAGGTTATAGCACCTTTATAAATGGTCATATAATTATGATCTATAAATTCGTGAGATTATAAATGATATGAAACTCACATTGCATTTGTTTTTCATTCGCAAACACTTGCCTTTATAACTCCAAACACAGCACTATATAAAAATTAACTTGAAAAAACACAGCATTTGACGTAAATGCGACCGTAAAATGTCACATTTTTGTTTTTGTTTATTTTGTACTTGTCATTTGAGAAACCTATGTTACAACGCTTTGCCGCAAGAGGCGCTAGTATCTGTTGGGGTACAATCTGGCGAAAGGAGTTCGGAAAACTGCTAGCAGAATTTTCCGGAAGAGCAGATGGAGTTGGATCTCCTTATACTACTTCGTGCTTGGCTTGTCGCTAGATTTTTGTAAACACGGCCTGGGGCACGTGTTGGCAGACTGTCGTCACTCGACCGGGGAAATTTCTTGGCCATTACCGGGCCATCAAGGACAATACGGAAGGACTCTAACAAAAGGAGGGTAGGCAAACTCGTCGCTTGAATCTCGGAAATCAGCAATTTGTCACGTAGGACCTTCATTCAAGCTTTTCTATAGAAAACTTGAGTGAAAGATCACGTATTCCAGGTGCTTGGATTTCCGAGGTACTCAATTTATATGTTTGACATACAACATAACTGAATATTTTTTAGGTTAATAACATACATACAAAATATCAAAATCAAAATATTGTTACATTTTATACAGGCGTATTAATCCCAAGTGACAATCGATTGTCCTTTTACATCCAGAAGAATACATGATGTTTTAGCTGAGTGAAGATTTCCTTACGAAAAATAGAGCCATGTATTTGCTGTGTTTACTTCATAGGCATTTACATGCGAAGAAAACGATTTAATATCTAAACACCTTAAAATAAAAGCCGAATTTTGTATTTCGTCAATTAAAATTACCTCGATTTTACAAAGTGTCGGACCGCTAACATCCATTACGTCAGAGCTATTTATGACAATACTTTGCTGGTACTTTATACCCTTTATTTTAATCCAGGACAAAGCGCGATGCTAATTCGGTAAAAGTGCCTGAAAGTCAGCAAAGTTCAGTAAATTTTTAACAATTTCTGTTACATCTCGACCGAACGAGATATCTTCAAAAAATCCTCTGTTGAAAAATCTATCAGGAAGTCCTAGCTGATGTCTCTTCGCTAAAGTCGCAGGCAAATTCACGCGATAAGTAATCAGATGAGCCGCTATTTTACCTTCCTTATGCTTCGCTTCGTATCAAATGCACCAGACCTTTATAAGAAGACCGATTGAGCTCAGAATCCGTAAATAGTGGACCATCAAATGGTGCTTGGGTTCCAAATTTTTCTGGAATAATTTGATATATAATGTATGTTGTTTAGTCACAAGACTTGTAAGTCGGTCAAAATCGGCTGTTCTAAAAAGAGGTTTATATAACATTCGAACTATTTCGCATAAAAAGCAGTATTTAGTGTTTAATAAAATTTTATCCTCAGAGGATTGTTTTTGAAGGACATTTTTGGCTACTTTGCACACTCAGAAAGGGTAATTAGCAGAAGAACTTTCAACTAAACCCCCGATCTGATATAGGCCTAAATTATCAAGCCTAAATTATCAAGCCTAAATTATCTGCAATGATTAACACCAAACTAATATGAATATCTGTCCCTTCCTTTGTTCTCACGATTGGTTTTTTTCTTCTCACACCTCTTGCTAATTATTATCATTGATTATTATTGCTCAATTCGAACAGCGTTATAAAATGAATTCTTCATACAAGTAGGTTGCATGATTGAAAACTTGGAAGAGATAAGGTTGTATCAATAAAGATTTGTTTTTCTGGATCCCTTCTTTACACTATGAACGTATGCTGATATAATTTCTCAAATGATGCACGTTGTTTTATTACAAACATATATGCGTATATATGTATATACATGACTTTATTCTTAAATGAAGGTGTTTTTTGTCTAGGCTTAAATTTAGAAGGTCGAGTGAAATATTGCCAAGGTGCTATCTGTACACCACATGCGCAACTTTATAGTGGAAAAGGGGGGTAGGAGGTGAAACAAGGGGAAACAGCAAATCAAAATTAGCTACGTGGAATGTGGAAAGCGGAATAGTATACGTGTGAGAAAATCTTCTAGAAAATTTCATTTCACCCTAAATCAGTATCATTTACTGTCATCTGCTGTTACATACTGTCACTAACTATATTAGAAAATGTGGATCGCCGTTGGTACTCTTCTGCTCGCTTTTGCCGTTTTCCTTAATTGTATTGGTAATATATAATATCATATTTATAATCCTGACATAAGTTGACTTTTCGAATGGATAGATGAATTTTTACCAAGAGGAATGGTTTTTAACCAAAAAAGATTAATGTTAGAGAATCATACAAGCTGTGTAGAAATACTCGTTCAACTTGAAAAAATCTTCGAAAGTGAAAATGTTGGTGCAAAATTTTTCACGAATTTTGCCAGATCTTTTGACATATTGAAATTTATAAAATTGTGTTTCAAAATGATTCTTTTGAAGAAAGAAGTTATTAGAAATTTTATCAGGAATCTTGAAGAAAGTTTCATATTTTCTTCAAGCCGAGGAAATTCCCTAAAAAGCTACGTATTTTTTGTATTAAAATATTTGAAAATTCAAATTTAATTCCATTTTTTTTTTATTTTTGAAATCTTTCAGAGTGGTTAAAAATATTTTTAAATATTCTGTTGAAATCCTTCAAAAACTTCAAAATTTTGTTTCGAAACTTTTTAGCAGTTACGATTGAAACATCTCAAACTTTGAAGATGTATAAATAAAAGTTATCACATTTAAATGATTTTGGAGATAGAAACTGAATTTGTCACTTGTAGATCTTTCAAATTGAAGAAATTGTGTAAGAAAATCATCAATATTAGGAAATTTTCAATTGCAATAAATAAAACTTGCCACATTTTAAATTTTCAACTGTGAGAGTTAAAAATACATTCATTATGAAGCACTATAACATTTTTTGATGATTTTGAAGATTAACAATAAATGTTTGAATCCAAAATCTTCCAAATAAAATAAATCTCATATGCAAATAATCCGGAATACAGCATTTATAAATACAGAATTACACATTATTTAGTTTTTAATCGTCCCAATGGATATTATATCTATTACATTAATATTCACTTACTGCTGTTCCTTCTTACAGAATCCATATGTTCAGAACCGACGACTTTGGAGGATTTATTTCCTGGAAACCACGGTGTCATTCCTCGGGCCGAAGAATTGTTGTTTGCACATCAGTTCCAAAATTTCGAAACATTTGGTGATAAACATATTATTGTCCCTGATGAGCTAAAACTCTTCAAAAGGGATTATATCATATTTGGATGGAAGAAGGAAATTAGACCTGAATTGATTTTAATTAATGATCTAAGCTCTTTATTTGGCCTGGAAAATGTATTTATCGTATATGACACGATTAGCAAGCGGTGGGTTAATCTTCCCCGTGATTTACTTCGGAAATTGGGTTCAATGCATTATTTGAAACTTGTTGTTGCGCGCGATGAAGTCGCTGCGAGACACTTGTCAACATCAAATGATCCAGCATACAAAAAAGCACATATTAGAGCATGCAGACAGGCAAACGTTCGAGCAGACCAAATAGAACGGAGTTGTAAACCTTATATATACATTCATCCACTATATATAGAATCCAGCATAAGAAAAATCAAGAGACGATACAGTAATACATATACTCGTGTATTTTCGGCTTATATACTCCAGCATGGAGAATTTAATATAAACGGACATAGAATGAGGCGTCCTTAAAAAACACGAATGCTCAGGTGATGTGACAAACGAGGCCATAACAAATATAAATAATTAATGAAACCAAGTTGGAGGAGAAATATTTTAACGTCGCATGTAATATTAGGTTCTTGACAAAACACCGAATCCCAGGTGATCCACATTGCTTAATATTCTCCACAGACAGAACCTTATCACATAAAATCTGTTGCAACGTCACGAAAGATTTTTTTCCGCCTGTAATTTTTGATTGAAATAAAACAGAATTTAATATAATAATCTACTATTCATTTTTTAATTCGTTTTTTCTACATGAGAGCTCCTATGTTTCCACTCCCTTAACAAGCTTTTTTGGTGAAGACCAAAAGATCGTTCTGGACGTGTAAAAAATTCATCGACCTTTTCACGTTTTTGAGGCAGCATTTGGAAACATCTAACCCTAAACCTCTTAATACTATTATCAATATTGATTAATTATTGGGAAAAACAAGAAGCGTTGTCACATGAATTCATCATGCGAATATGTGCAATAATTGAAACCTTGGGAGAGATAATGTTGGACCAATAAATATCTGTTTTTTTGAAAGCATTCTTCAATCTGTGAGTGTATTACGATAAGATTTTTCAAATGCCCCTACTTCTTCTAAGACATACGGGCATATGTGTAAATAAAATGAAAATGCGAATAAGAGTTTATTGCTAAATATAAGTGTTAGGGGCCATTTTCCTTGATCCAACTTGTAAATATATAATATATCATGTCTATGATTTTTGGAAGAGTAGAAAACGAACACGGATATTCTCTTCCTTTGGTCTTGCGTAATTTTCACATTAAAAGTAAGTAAGTAAATAAGTATTGGGTACTGTAAGCTCTACTTCTGAATCGAATCCAAAGGAGTTGGGATTTTGAACCATTTCACGGACAGAATTTTTGAAAGAATGACAATTTGCAGTTGGTTAAGAGAAGTTTCTAGAACAATGATAATAAATGGATAAACGTTTATTTTTCAGCCTGCTGGCCTTGAAAAATGGAATTGCTTAAACTTCCATTTTTTCACAGAATTTTCTTAAGACTAACCCTAAAAAACTAACATCCATCCATTCCTTACCTCTGACATGAGACAGCACGCTCTTATCGCCTTGCCTTCCTCGCTTCGCCTCGCCCCGCTCGCATGTCCCTACTTTCTCGCATTGCCTCACTTGCCAAACTCTGTTTTCGCCGCTAATACCTACTACATATCTACTATTTACAGTATTTACAACTTACTTATATCTACTTCCTCTCCTATTTACAATCTTTCCTTCTCCATTCCTCTTCCTCCTCCCTTCTCTTCTTCCCCATTTTACCCAACACTCCCTTCACCCCACACCTGTCTCATCATCACATTTGCCCTCCTCGCTCTCTCTTTTATGTGACCATCCACTCCCCCATTCCTCCGAAACACGAAGCCCAGGTACACAAACTCTTTCACCTGCTGCGCCTTCTTCCCCTTCCAATTACACTCCCCTTCATTATCCCTTCTCCCTCGTTTTCTGAACTCCATAACCTTGGACTTTTCCGCATTCAGCTCTAACCCCTTCTTATCCAGGTATCTTCTCAACCTCTTCATCATCTCTTTTAAGGCCTCCTCGCTACTTGCCAACAACACTATGTCATCTGCATCTGCTTGTCCAAATCCGCAATCAAAATCGCAAAACGCGTTGGACTCAGTGTACACCCTTGCCTTGAACCCCTATCCATCCAGAATCCCGCCGAAATCCCCTGCCCTCCTCTTACCTTGTCCTTGGTCTCTTCATATATCTCCCTTACGCTCTCAATCAGGCCTCTCTCCACTCCCCTATCTTCCATCGCCTGCCACAACCTCCCCCTATCCTCCGAAGGAAACGCGCCTCTGAGAACCACAAAAAACGCGTACACTCTCGTCCCTTTTTTCTCTAATTATCTATCCACCACGTGCTACAGAAGGTAGATATTGTTGATAGTACTCCTACCCGCCCTAAAGCCGGCCTGCGTCTCCGGCAATATTCCTTTCCCCTCGACATCCTTCCGCAGTCTCTTTGCCACCACCATTGCGTATACTTTATACGCCGTATTTATTAGCATAATCCCTCTATAATTTTCCTGTCTATCCCTATCTCCTTTCTCAAACAGTGGCACTAATAACCCATCCCTCCACCCTCCTGGGAATCCCTCGCCCCTCCATACTTTCTTCACTACCTCCTTCAGCCTCTTCCTGACCTCTTGTGTACTAAACAGCCATGCTTCGTTATACACCCCATCCAGCCCTGCTGCTTTTGACCTTCTCAACTCCCTTATCTGTTTCTCTATCTCCTCGTAATTGAACACCTCCAGCTCTGCCTCCCCGTTCTTCCACTCCCCCCATCCCTCTTCCTTGAATCTGAGCCCTGAAATGATTCTTGAAAAAACTCCCTCCAGTCCTCCCTCCCTATCTTCTCGCTAACCCCCACCACACGCTTCCTAAACCTATTTATTATCTTCCAGACGTCCCGCGCTGTCTTAACATTTCCTAACTCCTCTTCCAGATCTTTCTTCTTTTCCTGTTCTTTCTTTATACACATCAATTTGAACCCCTTCCTCATTTTGACGTACTCCTCCCTCTCCGCATTACCCTCTTTCCACTTCTTGTACTTCCTCTTCACCTTCCTTTTCATCTTTTTACATTCACTATTCGACCACGACTTCACCATTCCTTTCCTATTCTTTATAAATACCTTTTTTTGCACACACCCTTTCACCTTCTCTTTCAGATCCTCCCATATCTCTACCTTACAAAAACGTTTTGGCTATGTTTCGGATACAGATTTAGCGAAGACGAATTATTTTTACTCTGGTAGCAGGAAAATTCTAAAAAAGATTTGGAACTTCAGAAAGACCAGCTAACTTCCTTCGGAAGGCCCACACAAGTCACGCAAATACGCTCTCCAATTTTCGAATCCCCGAAAAACAATTCTTACATCAATCGCTATCCAATTATGAATTTTTTTTTCCAAAAAGTATTTCGAAAAACAGTTCCAAGTGCAAAATATCCAATAAGGTTACAGCATGCCTCCCTTAAGAAACTTGACATTATCATTCTCATCCCATTATTATATTATTAGCAGCCCTTCAAAGCCAACATCAACACTTTTAACGAAATAATTCCAGAGGATGAAAATGTGAAATAACTATACAATTGTTATTATAAGATTGTTCATACAGGTCCCCGTCTATTAATAGCAGCTTGTCTTTCCGATCCCATGATAATATTATGCAGCCCCGAAAAACCGATTCCAAAACTTTCAAGGATTTAAACTACGAATGATTGAACATCGGAAATCCTAATAGTTTTAAGTGCCACTTTTCAAATTTTTCAGGGCGGCGGACAGACATCATAATTTCAACGAAAATGTGTACAAGTATGAATATCCGTAAATCATTCCGTCAAGGCGGACGAGGACTTCCGGATCTCCAGTGTCTTCATAACCGAATTGTTTTAAGGACAGCTCACATCGTTGCGGATGGCAGAGATCGACTCCTAAAAATGGATAGTAAGCACGAGATGATTGGCAAAGGAGTGTTCCTTTACAAAGGCGCGGAGCGATCGGCCGAGACCCTTGGCCAAAACTTTAACTCCAGAAGTGAGGAAAGTGAATTACTCTACCTTGTCGAGGGAGCAGACTTTTGCTCTTCTAAGATCACCTGTTTTCATTACTAAGATTAGTGTTAGGTTCGATTTCGCCGATCTAAGCTTTTTCTATAATATCCTGAACGATAGCATTGATTTTCCGACGATGTTAGCTGAAATTTCTCTCCATGGGCCTGCTAAAAACCTGCGTGATAAAATGTTGTTCAAAACGACTGATTATCGAACAAATGATGGTTGCAATTCTGTAATCTCCAGAGTATGCAGGAATGCTAATTTGTTTTCAGACTCAATAGATGTTTTTTTTATATTTCTCAGTAGAGCTTTCGAATAGCTCTGGGGAGTATTCTGAGCCTAATGAACCATAACGCGGCATCATAGTGCACAACCACCTTACGTCTTATTTACATCTACATTTAAATTTGTATGCGTATATCATACTATATTATACTAGCTCCACACAACTGGCTATACTGCAGTCAATGATATGATATACTATTTTTGTTTAAACTATTTTTAATTTCTTCTATTACTTTAATTCTATTATTTTTTTAATGTATAAAAGGGCGCAAGCCCGTTGATTTCCCGAATAAATATAATTATAAATGTAATTGCAAATGTAATTGTGAATGTAATTGTAAATGTAATTGTAAATATAATTGTAAATGTAATTGTAAATGTAATTGTAAATGTAATTGTAAATG
>CAKNXH010000379.1:130703-210837 GCA_932178445.1 Andricus quercusramuli
ATTATGACAACAGTTAGCTTTCAAAGACTCCACTAGATATCCCCCATCCCAAAGTAATATTCAACGACCCGAAGGAACCCCTCTTAGCACATCAGGCGAAGCGCATTTCAGCTAACTCAAGTTCTAAAGTTTAGTGATTGTTTTGCATTAAGATACTTTATAATTTTCTCATTGGAAGTGCTACAGACGGTTTTTGAATGTTGTTAAATATTCTTTTGGGGTTGGAAACGTAACCTGGATATTTCGAAACGTAATTCGTGTGACTATTTTTAATTTGGAAATTTAATGGCTGCTTTAGATGGACGCTTTTTGGAATCGCATCGCTCCAAGTTTCATAATACTATCGCTGTTCTACATGTAGACACCATAGAATTGTTTCGCTGAAGATTCTGGGGTTGGTTTTTTGATAGGTTGAAAAATGGGGTGTTACACTAGGGTATATATTCCGGTTTCTAGAATGGACCCTGTTGGATATTATAGATTCGGAACTGCCTTTTGAAATACTTCTTGAAAAGTGTAGTCAATCATGGGTATCAGTTGGTTCAAGAGCTTTTTTGGGGGATTAGAAAATTCGAGAGTGTATTCGGGTCAATCCTGCGGATCACAAAAAGAAAGTGTACAGCTATTTTGGGGCTCCGAAACTGAGTTTAAAATTTAATGATTTCATTGCAAATTAAAAAATTTAGTTGAAAACTATCTTTCATGATTCAAAACTCAACTACTTCGTGGACAATTCGTTCTTTTAGATTTGAAATTCAACTATTTTTGAAGATAATTAAACCATTTTTCGTAAATTTTGTAAAAAAAATTGCGATATGATGAAAGAAAAATTGTGAATTGAAAAGCACAAGCCTTTAGCTAATTATTATTATTGTTTATTGCTAAATTAGGAGAGAGTTATTAAATTAATTCTTCGTACAAGTATAATTTGCATGATTGAAACCTCGGGCGAGATAAGGTTGGATCAATAAAGATTTGTTTTTCTGGATCCCTTCTTGACACTATCTGTAAAGAATGTTATTTAGTGCGCAATATAATTCGGGAAAGGGGGTGGAGAAGAGTTGAAGAAAGTGGAATCAGCAAATCAGAATTAGCTACGTGGAATGTGGTTAGCCCACTAGTAAACGTATGAACAAAACCTGAAAAATTTTATTTCTCTCTAAATCAGTATCATTTACTCTTATCTACTGTCATATACTGTTATCAACTATATTATAAAATGCGGATTGCTGCTGGTACTCTTCTGTTCGCGCTTGTCGTTTTCATTTATTCTATTGGTAAATATGTAACAATATGAGATCATATTCATAATCCTAAGTCGAATTTTCGAATGCCTGAATCCAAAATCTTACCAATCAAATGAATCTCGTATGCAAATCATAGAAACTACGGAATACATAAACTTGAATCACAAAAGTCACATCGTTTCAGTTGCAAAGTTCTAAAATTGAAAGCTCTTCAATTTTAAAGATTGAGAATATCAAGTTTCACAATTTCGTAGAGTTACAATTTGAAACTTTTTCATTATGACGATTTGTATTCTGATATTTCTAAATTTCAAATCCGTATAACTAAAATTCTCTAAACTATGATTTTAATTACTTTCAAGACAGTTTTGAGTAAAAAACTTGAAACTTGCATCATCTTTATTTTTAATTTCCAAAATTAGAAATTCTTCAATTTTTAGGGTTCAAGATTTAATTTAAATATTTCATGAGACTAAAAAAATGCTCTTCCTTTTTTTAAAAATTGTTTTCTAATTTTCTTTTCCCCGCATAATCCTTCTAATGGATATTATATCTATTAAATTAGCATTCACCTACTGCTGTTTTCTCCTTACAGAATTCATATGTTCAGAACCGAGGACTTTGGAAGATTTGTTTCCTGGTAACAACGGTGTCATTCCTCGGGCGGAAGAATTGTTGTTTGCACATCAGTTCCGAAATTTCGAAACATTTGGTGATAAACGTATTGTTGCTCCTGATGAGCTAAAACTCTTCAAAAGGGATTATATCATATTTGGATGGAAGAACGAGATTACACCTGAATTGATTTCAATTGGAGATCTATGCTTTTTGTTTGGCATGGAAAACGTATTTATCGTATATGACACGATTAGCAACCGGTGGGTTACTCTGTCCCATGATTTATCCATAAAATTGGGTGCACACCGTTATATGCCACTTGTTATTGCGCGCGATGAAGTGGCTGCTACACATTTATCAACATCGATCGAACCAGTATACAAACGAGCACACATAAGAGCATGCGAACAGGCGAACGATCGAGCAGACTATCTAGAATTCGGGCTAGCACCATTTATATACGTGCATCCAGAACATATTGAATCCAGCATTAGAAAAATCAAGAGGGTATACAGTAATACATATACTCGTGTATTTACGCGTTGTATATTCCAGCATGGAGAATTTAATATAAACGGGCATAGAATGAGGCATCCTTAAAAAACATGAATGCTAAGGTGATGCAACAGACAAAACTATTTTGTTCAGCCAACAGAATTTTGTTGTTGAGACCTTTTGTTGGTCAAACAAAACTGTTTTGTTGGCATAATTAAATTTTGTTCTTGATTCAACAAAATTCTTCTGCTACCCCAATACAATATTTGTTGGTTCAACAAAATTTGTTTGTAACCCAAGCAAAATACTTTTGTATGTTCCACTAAATTATTTTTTTGTCTTACATAAATTGTTTTGCTGTATTAACTAAATAATTTTGTCGACGTGAATCAATATTTTTTGTATTGATTTTGTATTGAAATTATTAACATAATTATGATATTACATTTTTGCCACAGAATATTTACCAGGTTCTATTTCCTGTTCTTTTAAACACTTAAAAGTTGCTCTGCAAGTTGGATCCTTGATTTCTGTGTCCATTAGTATTTCCAATTTCCTCACCAAATTCGGTCGCGCTTCGTAAAATATTAGCTTATTTCCAAATATTTCTTCAGAGTCTGGCTGGGTGATAATTGGCCATAACTTCAAAAAAGAATCGATCGCCCCCACGTCAGAATTTTTTCTCTTATCTTCCCTTAATGGGAAACATCTATCCCAGTTGCTTTTAATATCAGTCCAAGGTATTGTGTTATTGCGCAAATAGTTTACATATTGTCTATACCCCATTTAGAAAACATTAATATTGATTTTTTGCTAGGACGTCACTCCTTACTATATTGTACTATATTATCATCAGACGGATTTTCGAATAGTTTGATCAAGTTCAAGTTAAAGTTCAAGTTTGATCTCTTAAAACGTTTACACTCGCAGAAAATGCAGGCTTGTAATTCTTTGGAATCTTTTAACATAACTTACGATCTCCAAAACCCTTTGAAATTTGTCGAATTTCTTAATATCCTTTGAAACTGTTGAATTCCCTTGGAATAAAATTTAATGTATTCCCTCAAATTCTCTAACAATTTGGTAAATTCCCATGAAATCGTAAAATGCATTAAAATGATTAGAAATCCCTTGAAATTCGTTGGATAAAATTCAAATACAATTCCTATAAATGGTTACTATAAATTCTATATACAAATTTCTAAGGTTTCTTTATTGAAGGAAAAATAAGAGAAAGAATCACGCTTCAATTTGCTGAACTGAAAAATATCATTAAGAAAAATCCTACCTCAAAACTTAAACCCACAAAAAATATACCTCAAACCCACAAACCTCAAACCTCACAACCCGTAAACCCACAAACCTCAAATCCACAAACATAAATCCCTCAAGCCCATAAACCTACAATCCTCGAACACACAAATTCATAAACCCACAAACCTCAAACCTTCTAGCCCGTAAACCCACTCACCTAAAACCCACAAACCCCCAAACCTGTAAACCCACAAACCTCAAACTTTGAACCCATAAAAAATATACATCAAACCCACAAACCTCAAACCTCCAAACCCACTAACCTCCAACCCACAAACATCAATCCCTCAAGCCCATAAACATACAATCCTCAAACTCACAAATCCATAAACCTAAAACCTACAAACCTCAAACTTCCTAACCCGTAAGCCCACAAACCTCAAACGCACAAACCTCAAATCCACAAAAAATAAATCCCCCAAGCCCATAAGCCTACATTCCTCAAACTCGCAAATCCATAAACCTAAAATCCCAAACCCACAAACAGAAAACGCATAAACCTAAAACCACAAATCCACAAACCCACAAGCAGCAAACCCACAAACCTGAAACTCTACCTTGGCAAGTTCATATTTTCTTAGGTAAGTTTGTTGCAGAAAACTAAAAATATAGCAGTCCTACATGAAATTATAATTCGTTACGAATATTTGAAAAAAAAATTTATTAGAATCAGTCAAAAATTGAGCAGTCAGCAGAATTTTGAAAAAAAATTGTAAAAAAACTCACTGTGTGGCGGGAGAAATGATCAGACCAGATGAAAAACAGAATATGGTGGATGAAGGAACCAGATTCTGGTATCTAGCTTAAACACTATTAATTAATGTAGGATATGAATGATGAAATTGAAAATCTAGCAATCGGAAATTTGAACGATTCACAAGTATGACCAAACATACAAGCATACAAGCTTATACAGGGTGTTTTTTTTAACTTGAGACAACGAAATATCTCAAAAAATACGCATTCTATGGAAAAAAAGTCTGGAATAAAAACTTTCTATTTTCGAGGGAGAAAAAAGATTTGTTAAAATTTACCCCACCCCCACCCCCACAGGAGGCAGGGGTGGAGGTAACTTTGTAATTTCAAATGGCAACCCCAATTTTTTATCACAGATTCAGATTCTCCTTTACGAAATACGTAAGTTTTATTCGGAAAATTTGTTTCGATTCGCGATAGATGGCGCTGCAATTGCGAAATTAAGCACCCGAAGGGAATAGACAACTACTACGTCCGCGTCGTTATTCCTGAATCTGTGATAAAAAATTGGGGTTGCCATTTGAAATTACAAAGTTACCCCCACCCCTGCCTCCTGTGGGGGTGGGGGTGGGGGAAATTTTAAAAATCTTTTTTTCCCCTCGAAAATAAAAAGCTTTTATTCCAGACATTTTTTCCGTAGGATGCGTATTTTTTGATATTTCGTTGTCTCAAGTTAAAAAAAACACCCTGTATATACGACAACAGGTTATGTTTTTAATATGTCAGTGTGTCTCCTGGGATGTTGTAACGTCTCCACAGTATATTCTCCTACAAAGGGCTCAAATATAGTGTGAAAATATTGCAGAAACCTATTTAGTACCATCTTACGTTATTTTGATTTTGTCTGGTGTATACCATGACCAGTCTGGGCCAGGATCTGCTACGCTAGACGCTGGTGCCAGAACAGCACGCCAAAGCGGAACCAGCCGGGCGCCAGGCCGCAAACAGATTCTTATTTTTCTGGCGCCCAGCTTGTGCGAGTCTGCAGTTATCTTGCTACTAGGGTACGAATGATTGAAGAGCGGAAATCCTAATATTTTTTAGTGCTATTTTTCAACTTTGTCAGGGCGACAGACAAAAATCATAACGTCAACGTATGTTCATGAAAATTTATAATATTCAATTCCTTCGGGTATGTAACCATTTTTCGGAGATCATATTGCAATGTCAAGGATGGGGGCTTGGATGGTATTTCGACGGAAAATTCATCAAATAACAATTTAAAATATATACAAGCATTGATTAAAAGTTTAGTTAAAAGTCAAGTTGTATTTACAAGTGCTTGCTTTCCCGCTCGGCTAAGCTCTGCCTGCCTTCAGTGCTTGGCGACCAGCTGACGACTCGCTATGTCCCTATCTTTCTCTCACTTTTGGCAAAGTCTGTATATCCTTCGCAATCGACAGTAATGCCAGTTCCTTATCAATTGGAGAAGGACCTCGCCAATCATGAGACATACGCGCATACAAACCTACATACACTCACACACTCAATTCCTTTACAGTTCGGCCAATCCAATGGTTCCATCGGTATGGTCAAATATGTTTCTCGCAGCATCGACGATAAAAATGATATCGACACTGTAACGATAGTTTTAGCATCATCCAACAAAGGATGAATCATCGAACGATATAGTTCGAAGTTCGAAGTTATGGACAAAGCTTATGTAATTAAAAAGCAACATCTCATGGGCTTGACTTTTGCCCTAACGCTTCACAAATCGTAAGGTATCAGATTGAATAAAGAAGTGATGGACGCTGGTAATCGAATGTTTGCACAAACTCACGTTGCGTTTTCCAGAGTTACTACTCTTGGAGGTTAACATGTAGTCAAATTTGATTCTTCGTGAATGTGTGCGAGGAGGGAAACCATAGAATAGTATAATATATTGAGATAAAAATACCGCAAAGATTTGCCAAAATTGAATTGCATTATAATACAGAAAAAAGAATTGTGAATGATTAGTGGTTTTATTTCGACGAACCACTGAAAGCTCATGAAGCTTGTCAGAAAAACATTAAAAGGAAAATATCGATGCGTGTGAAGGGATTGATCCCTCATCAGAGGTCATCCCTCATCAGGTCTCAGATCCTTCATCTGCCGAACTATCTGGTTTTGCGAAAAGCATTCCATGCATAACATATTTGTCTAAAAACAATGCGGTAAATGTAATCGTAGTAAGGCAGTTTGCTGGTAACAAGTACAAGGAAACACTAAATTGGACAGAATAGACGTGAAATCAGCTGCACTGATACTTTCATTCAACTTTTCCTATATAAATCTAAAGGTAATGGTCATTGGGAAGAAATTAAAAAATGTAAAGGTAAAATTCGTAGGTAGCACTGACATAATTGTGAGTACCATTTTCAATGCAGGCGAAAAAAGTGTAGAACACGGTCATTGCATTTTTTTTTATAGACACAAAAAACGTTCGCCCCACGCAGGAAAACTAACAGAAGAAAATAAATAAAATACAATAAACGTCCCTTTATTATATTTTTTTCTATTTTATTATATTCTATAGTCCGCTTATTCTACAGTTCACCTATCATCATCATCATCATCATCATTCATAAATTATCACAAAGATTGTAACTCAAATCGAAAACTGTGATTTAAGCCCCTGATGGGCTACAGTCATAAATTAAAACTGAAATTATGTTTGAATTTGTTTTTAAAGACGGTTTCCTAAGCACCTGCGTCTTTGAAGATTACATTCTGCTTGCGTAACTTGTGCTTCGCGCTCGACAATCTGGTTATATAGACGGTTTTCTTTAGAAACTAAAAAAATATATAAAAAATCTAGATCATAACTTAGGGATGCCTTGAAAAAAAAAATTGCATAATTTGGAGGATGATCTAACTTTTTGAACTTTGTGCTCATCAAAATCTTTTATTGGCAAACTATTAAAATATATTTGGTTTTCAGTAAACATTTCGATTGAAATTTCTTAATTTTTTAGAAAAATAGTTTTTTCTATCTTTTGAAAATGTACAGAATGTTAAGAAGCATATTAATTCTTCAATTTGGATCGAAATTGAAAATGCCATTAAATCATTTCTCAACTATTTCTGGCATGTACTGGAAACTTGAAAAAATATATGACCAACTTCAAAAAACAAACTCTTTAATGGCAGGAATCACTAAAACATCATTGAAAAAAAAATATAATAGTTCTTATAAAAATATTTCTTCTCCTTTTCTACAGGTAAAAATATCTAAAGTTTGTACACTATCGGTACCGCTAAAAAAATTGTCGATATCAGTAAAAAAAATCACCGGTGCCGAAAATTTGTTGTTTTTCAGTTTCTCTTGAATCATGTTTTAAACATACACCTTTCCTGCCTTTACTTTCATGTTCCTTTACACGTTGGCTCACAGCTCTCCCAGTTTCTCCAATATAGACTTTGCCTAAAAAACAAGGGATTTTATATAATCCCGAATCACTAAGAGGTGATTCTTTGGCTTTAGGGTTGTTGAGAAATTGTCCTATTTTTGCATGTGGCTGAAATATAGTTTGGATATTGTGTTTTTTGAGAATTCTTTCTATTTTTTCTGTGATACCTTGAATGTAGGGTAGAATGGTGGTCGTTTTTCTCTCTCTTTTTTTAGTAGGTTGTGTCGACTTGTTTTTTTGAGTGAATTTTCTCATTGCTTTATCAATTTTGTTGTTAGTGTAATCATTTTGTAACAGGATTTGTTTAAAATTTTGTAGTTCCTTTTGTAAATTATCTTTATCATTTATGGAGACAGTTCTGTATACAAGGGAGTTGATGACCGATTGCTTTTGAGATGGGTTGTGGTGGGCGGAGGCATGTAGGTATCTGTTTGTATGGGAGGGTTTTCTGTAAACTTCATGACCTAATGTGTTGTCAGATCTTTTGTAAACTAGTACGTCCAAGAAAGGCAATTTTCCGTTTTGTTCAATGGACGGACTAGTTTACAAAAGATCTGATAACACATTAGGTCATGAATTTTACAGAAAAGCTACCCATACAAACAGATACCTGTATACCCCCTCCCACCACCAACCATCTCAAAAGTAATCGGTCATCAACTCCCTTGTATTCAGATCTGTCTCCATAACAGATGAAGATAACATAAAAAAGGAACTACAAAGTTTAAAACAAATCCAAATATAAAACGATTACACAAAACAACAAATTAAGACAAAAAATCCGCTTAAAAAACAAGTCAACACAACCTACTGAAGAAAGAGAGAAAAACGACCACAATCTTACCCTACATTCAAGGTATCACAGAACAAATAGGAAGAATTCTGAACAAACACAACATCCAAAACATATTTAAACCACCTGCGAGAATAGGACAACTTCTATCAACCCTAAAGGTGAAAAGGTACCTCTTCGTGATCCGGGAGTATGTGAAATCCCTTGTTCTTGTGGCAAAGTCTTTTTTGGAGAAAGCGGGAGAGCGGTGAGCCAACGTGTAAAGGAACATCAGAGTAAAGACAGGCTAAAACATTCCACGCAATCAGCACTAGCTAGGCATCATATCGAAACAGGACAAAGCATCGTATTAGACAAAACAGCCATTATGGCAAAAACGTACAATATTTTCCCAAGAAAACATAGAGAAGCAATCGAAATCTTAAAATACCCTAATAACATCAATAGTCTCGAGAAGGAAGTGTACTGGTCTTTCTGAGATTCCGAAACGTTTTTCGAATATTCTTGCTACCAGAGTAAAAATAATTTGTGTTGGCTAAGTCTTCATCCAAGAAATAGCCAAGACGTTTAGCGGCAAAACGATTTTGCTGAATGAAGGAAATAACTGATAGTATTGTGGCATGAATTTCACGATTTCACCGCGATGTACTCTTTAATAACATTGAATCTTCAGGCAGAGAAATTTTTCTTGAAGTTGCAACAGATTTTATGTGATTCTTTTTTTCATATTATGTGAATTATGTGATTCAGATCTTTGGAGAATATTAATCAATGAGGATCACCTGGGATTTGGTGTTTTTTCAAGTTCCTAATATAACATGCGAAATTAAAATATTTCTCCTCCATCTAGGCTTCATTAATTATTTATATTTTTTATCGCGTCCTCTGTCACATCACCTGAGCATTCGTGTTTTTTAAGGAAGCCTCATTCTATGCCCGTTTATATTAAATTCTCCATGCTGGAATATATGACTCGTAAATACACGAGCATATGTTTTACTGTATACTCTCTTGACTTTTCTAATGCTGTTTTCCATTTCTGTTGGTCGATAGTATATAATATATGATAACCTCCCTTCTACATTGTCTGTTTTATCGTTTGCCTCTTTGCATGCTCTAACGTGTGCTTCTTTGTACACTGGTTCGTTCGATCTTGACAAGTGTGTCGCAGCAACTTCATCGCGCGCAACAACAAGTTGAAAAAAATGCAATGCACCCAATTTCGCAGATAAATGTTGGGAAACATTAACCCACCGTTTGCTAATCGTGTCATATATGATAAATACATCTTCCAGGCCAAATAAAGAGCATAGATCATCAATAAAAATCAATTCATTTATACTCTCGTTCTGGCATCCAAATATTACATAATCCCTTTTGAAGAGTTTTGTCCCTTCAGGGACAATAATATGTTTATCACCAAATGTTTCGAAATTGCGGAACTGATGTGCAAACAATACTTCTTCGACTGGAGGAATGACACCGCTGTTTCCAGGAAACAAATCTTCCAAAGTCCCCGGTTCTGAACGTATGAATTCTGTAAGAAGAAAGAGCGATAGGTGAATTTAGACGTAATAGATGTATTATCAATCAGAATCATTATGTAGGAAGAAGAAACAAAAATTACAAAAGGTAAAGAAAGAACTTTTTTTAGTCTCACACAGAAAAAACTGGGGTTTCTATTAGAACCAATTTTTGGCTCCAAAGGAGCTGCAACACAAAGAAACCTCTCTTGCTGAAAAGGAAACCAAAATGATCAATGGTTTTTAAATGAACTCAAGTGTGGGGTCAAATGGTTCTAATAGAGCCTTTTTCTCACTTCTGCCTTGTTTCATTTCAAAGATTGCACAAGATTACGATTCACATTATGCCTTACAATTTGAGTTAAATATTATTGCACTGGGGAAAATTTAATGAAGAAACTAAAATCATAGACATGAGTCATTCTTGAAAGGAAGATATCACACCTGAAAAGTGACAGGTTTTAAGGTTGTGTTGCAAATCCGAAGTTTTCCACTGCGCATGCACAAGAAGCGCGGGAATATTCAAAACTATATATTATATACTTGCAATATTAGGTTAATATGAAATTTTTTCAAGAAGCTAGGTATTTCTATAATTCAATTTCATTTATTTTGAATAAGAATGAAAAAGTTTTGTTAACATTTATATGTGTGACTATTCATAGTATTTATTGATTTCAAACCGGCCCGCGCTTCTCGGCACATGCGTAGTTGAAAACGTCGGCAACCACCTATGGCCATCTATCGGATATAAACAAACTAAAAAGGAACTCTTAACCGCAACATTACTGATCCTGAAAAATTTCAAACCAATTTTTCTACTTCCAAAGATTTTTTTCAATTGATCGAATATTTCTATTCAGCGTGCATCAGCAAACAACTTTTACGCGTGCGCAGTTTGGAGATGGATTACTTTAGGCACTGGTGAAAAGGCTGCGCATGCGCACTTTCGAGATGAGGTACTTTGGACACAAGCATATGTAACTTTAAACCCTGGTGTTCATATCTTCTTAACATAAATTTGGATTTACCTTGAACAAATGTTTTAATGATTGAAGTTTTGTTTTTATGGTTTCGTAGTCAATATTTTTCAAAAAACTTTCTTTACTCCACTCTATACAATATAAAATCAGTATTTTTGTTACCTCCTCCTAACAACTTTTTCGGAAGGGCGTTGCAAAAAATAGCGCGTGATACACGTGCCCATAGGTGATTGGTAACTCGTGTGATTACATCATTCGCCTTATGCTGCAAAATACACACTCATACACAATCACCTATTTTGCGTACTTGTATCACAAATAACTGGTTTGACAGTAGACAAAAAACACTTAAAACCAATTTCTAATTCTGTACTTTTTTGGTTGAAAACCGTTGTTCTTGGTAGAAAATTTACCTATCCATTCGAAAATTCAAACTAGGATTATGCATATGACATTATATTATAACATATTTACCAATGGAATTAAGGAAAACGGCAAAAGCGAGGAGAAGAGTACCAGCGGCGATCCGCATTTTCTAACATAGTTGATGACAGTATATAACAGCAGATGACAGTAAATTATACTGATTCAGAGATAAATGGAATTTCCTAGAAGATTTTTTCACATGTATGCTAGTAGGCTCTCCACATTCCACGTCGCTGATTTTGATTTGCTGATTCTCCTTTTTTACCTTCTGCCCCCTTTTCCCACAATAAAGTTGCGCACGTGGTGTATGTATGACACCTAGTCAATATTTCACTTGACCTTCTAAATTTAAGCCTAAAAAATAACACATAATTTAAGGAAGGAATTCAGAAGAACAGAACTTTATTGATCCAACCTTATCTCTTCTAAGATTTTAAGTATGATACATACTTGTATAACGAATTCATGCGATAACGCTGTTCTATTTCAGCAATAATCAATAATAGTAATAATTAGCGAAAGGCCTGGTGTTTTTTCTGTTAAAGTTTTTCTCTTGTCATATCGCAAATTTGTTTTTACAATTTTAAAAGAAAATGGTTCAATTATCTCCAAGAATAGTTTAATTTTAAATCTTAAAGGACGAATTGTCTACAACACAGTAGTTTCCAACTGAGAAGGATAGTTTTCAAGAGGATGATCTATTCAAGATCTGTAGCACTGCGGTTAAAACCTTTTGTAATATGCCTTTTTATTTTTGAAGCATTGATGAAACTCACTCTCGCTGCTAAAATATCGTTAAGCTTTTTTTGCAAGAACTGCCAGACTACACCATTTTACTGCGCATGCGCCTGTGAAAATTTTCCTTTCACTATGATCAGGTGGTCAGGGGAGACGAAAACTGCAAGAAACATCATCCTGATTTTTGCTGGTTTTTCGACAGTCGAATTTGTTGCCAGACATTCGGCACAAAAAAGATGCATCCACGATGAAACACCTAGTTGTTAATATTTCAATGAAGTAGGTGAACTTTCAACCAAAGAGTTCAAAATCTCGATAAGAATAATTTTCAACTAAACAGTTGTATTTTTCAAGAAAATAATTAAATTTTTAACCAAGTAAAACAAATTTCAACCAAGAGATATAAATTGTGAACTCGAAAGATAACAGTAAGATTTTGAAATTAATTTCCCACAAAAGTAAAAAGGAATATGAAAAATTTAAATTCAAATATGTGGTGGAATTTGTTGTTCTCCTCAGAAATGGTTGGAGCTGGGAGCGCCAGTTTACTACTAGCTGACATTTCTAATGAGTTGTTACTTTCAATTTCTCTCTTACTTTATAATACTCATATGTCAGAAAGGTAAAAAGGAAAGTTCTTTATTTGTCGCAAAAAAAAGTTCGTTTACATTTCTAGGAGTAACTAAAATGAAATAATAATGAAGAATAACATTTTCACTTTATTTTAAAACATATAAATATGCAAACTTGATTCAACGTACAGAGGTTTTTGAAACATACCGAACCGAAGAAGCCTTAAAAAAAGCAGGGTGACCGCCTCAATTGAGGAAAAAAATTCGTGGGATTTTATTAATGCGAGAAACTAAATATTAAACGATTATATTTTTTTCTAAACTGTTAACTTTGTAAATAAGAATTTGAATTATTTTAATTTAAGGAAGTTTTAAATTATTATTTTGTGTCATTGTTCTTCATAAGTGAAAATGTGTACCTTTGAATTGAAAATTGAAAAATTTGCAATCATCCAAGGCTTTTCATTTCAATCAATTCAGTTTGCAAATTGTTTTATTTCGAATATTTGATTCACAATTGCTAGCTTTAAATGAACAGTCAAATATTGATAAATATCAGAAAATATTTCTTTTTCCAATTGAAAAATCTTGAATTCAATTAGGATGAAATAGTATATCTTAGATTGGAATAAAATGGGATTTGATGCAAATCAAATGGCTATCTGCAAATGTGGGCTTACTGGAACGGGTGGTATGTTCACTGGAGAATCTTGCCCTACTTCTTGCTGGAAAAGAGCTTCATATCCGTTTTTGGGCAAAAAGGATGCCCTCAAGTGAGGGTGTCCTTCCTGAGTTGATTCAATCATTTGAAACGATGTTCTTGCGTCTGTCCCTCGCGATTGCCTGGTCGTCGCCTCGGTTCGGTTCTATTGCCACTTCCAACTGAACCATGGCCTCCTTCCGAAAGAGGCCGATTGTGGGTGGCACTGCGCGATACTGGTGACGTAACAGCATAATTCGTTGCATTGGGGAGATAGCCATTAGTTCCAATAACAGCGACTGAGACAAACGATTCGAAATATCTTTTTAATTTAACGAATGGCGAAAGACACACACGGCTTCACACACGGACACACAAGCATACATAAAAAAGAGAGGCAAAAATCCGAAAACTCAAAAATGGAAAATGTAATTTTCAATTATCTACCGTGTACGTGGTATGAACATAGAAGGTGACTCTAGACATTATCATTGTTCACGCCCAGAAAACTCCGGACAATGCAGCACTTTTTCAGCAATACTACCTTCTGAATTAGATCTAGCGAATTTCGAGCTCCCAATCTTCACCAGATTTGTACGCACCTCGCATAAACGTTCCCAGTAGAGGAGATCATGACTGGATGGATGGTGACCAACGTTAACCGTTACACGGTCGGGATCTCCAGCTTTAGCTCCGAATATTTCTAGATCTTCTTAGTGTATCGAAGCCTGATGTTATTGTTTAGATGAACGCTTATGTCTATTATCCGTACACGTTGAGTACGTTTATCTAACTAGAGGACATCAGGACGATT
Organism: Andricus quercusramuli; assembly: GCA_932178445.1. Taxonomy (NCBI): domain Eukaryota; kingdom Metazoa; phylum Arthropoda; class Insecta; order Hymenoptera; family Cynipidae; genus Andricus; species Andricus quercusramuli. The sequence continues at coordinate 145,078 of CAKNXH010000379.1, forward strand.
TTGTCTGATTAGGTGATCAGTCAGAATAGTCCTGTCTCAGTAAAGGAGATGGTGTTCGTTCTTCAATACTTTAGCTAAGCTTTATTTGTAGGAAGGCTTAAATCTCTCCAGTAAGCCAGTGACCAGGACGATTTTTTGGTGAATGATCCCAGCAACATCATTATGTCTGCGTGTGCATTCTTGCGAGGCAAATATTGTACAGCCATTATTGATGCGTTCGATGTTCTCATTAGGTTCTCCACACAAGCGGTATCTGCCAACCACTGCGATCATACTGAGGATGTGCTTTTGATAATTTCTCGTCTTAATTACTCTGTCCTAGGTGAAGATGACAAATTCTTCTATCTCTGGGAAGAGTTCTCCCCATCTTAACTGAAGGTTTGGAGCCTCACTATCCACCCAAGAAAGATCTAATAATTGGGTGTGTTGTTTGTGCAGCTGTTTTCCCCACCATTAGGCAGCTAGCTGTTCAGCATCAACAAGACCGTTGTTCTGGAAATCAACAGCTGCAAATATTAAGGGGGTATATAGGTCACTCTACAGATGTAGTGGTTGAGCGAGATGTTAGTCCTGTTTTTTGAAATATTAGCGCAATCGTGTAACCTGAGAGTCACACAGTCGTCGAACATCCATAAAACATCTGCCCCCAAACTGCATGGTAAAATTATTCTACCTACAGCTGTCCTCTTACGGTGTATTCGGTGCACAGACATTTTCACGCGGATGATTCTGTTGAGCCTTTCGATGTTATTCATGGATCAGGAGACCAAGCCAAAGGAGAATGTCAGGAAAAGAATGACAAAGGTGTTAATTGCCTTTGTGATGTCCTTAGCATTGAGACCGGACGCCAGAACCCAATTAAGGCGATCCGAAAATGCAGTCTCAGACTCAATTTTTAACCGACTGGACCTATTATTGAGTGTCTCGCTAAGCGGGTTCAATGAAAAAAGACATAGTGTGTCATAACCGAGAACTAAATATCTGAGTTCTCTGCGATTTTTTGTAGCTCTCCAGCAAGATCGGGGTGCAGGATCTCCAGGTATTTCTACCAGAAGTTTTGCACCCCATCCACACTGGGCGCTTTCCAGTTCTTAGCCCTCTAGGATGCGAGCTACGTCGGAGGCTTGGATGGATAGATTATTCATGCCAGGCAACAGTGCAACTCTGTCTTTTTCTAGTCAGAGCTAAGTCGTGCCCATTGAACTTGACCATTGAGTATCTCAGATGTTCGATCAATATCCGGCTATTTCCTCCACCTCAGGTTGTTTACAATAATTTTGAGTCTTGTTTCCGCCATTTGCAAATCTGCGATAGAAAAGTTTCTCTTCAGCCAAGATGGTCCTATTATCATCTCCAATCATTTCTGACATCCACCTGATCCACTTTTTGACCGGTCTAGGTTGTGTGGTGCTTTCAAATCTACCAAGCAGGCGTAATGAGTATTATTATATGGTGTCTGTATACCTTCAAAGGACTTGTAGTTATCTTTTTGTTTTAGGTAAAACTATAAATAAAAATATATTTCAAACAAACAATGAGAGACCTCTTCTGTTCAATCTGCATTCCAATAAATATGAAGGTTATGTTGACGATACTGAGAATACTAGAATCCTTGATAAAGAAAACATTAATGTACATTAGATCCAATAATAATGTACAGGTCTTTAACCTTGGAAATCTCAACACCAGATTTGATTATATTTGTAAGTCCAAAGAAAGTTCCTCTAAAATTAGTCTGCATCTTGCAAAACAAAAACTTTAAAGTTTAAAAGATACCCGCTCTGATTGTGTAAATGAAGGAGAAATGTTTGATATTCCTGAAAGAGAGTTCAATAGAAATTGGATAAGTGAGTTTTTACTATTAGAAATTTGAATAAGCTTTTGATTTTATTTTATCATTCCTGTTTTTTTTTTTTTTTAAAGAACCCTACAGTAATGTTTAATTTAATTTGTGATATGTATTGTATATTTGATTTATGCCTCTGCCTGGCGGGCAGCGTGCGCCAGTCTGGTAGGACATGGTGGGGGCGGCCGGCGATTGGCCGTTGCATGGGTGCGAGCGAGCCCGTCGCCTCCCGGGCCACGGTAGCGGGAGTTGCAGTAGAGGGGGTAACCACCAATTGGCTTCCAGCCTAGTATGAGCAATTTTAATTTAAACCATGATACAAATATTATGCTAGGTCGGTTATAATTAACCGAAGTGGGCGGTATGTTGTGGCCAATTGATTTGCTATAACTTTATAATTAGTATAGCTTGACTCACTTTGATTTAAAGTTCCGGTAATGTTTGCAATTTCTCGTAGCCTATCGGAATCCCTTCCTTCTCTGAACAGTCTTATCTGCGAGTCGTAAAATAGATTTTGTTGTGCTCACACTTACCGATCTGAGAACTCGTGATTTCTCGGTGCTTGTGTAAATCAAATCTCGCGGATCATGATAATTATCAGGAGTGAAAAGGATTCATAAACTATGTATGATGAAGACGCTGTTTTACAATAAAATGTATATTATGTGATTAAGTTCATTAACAGTGTATCAATATCAACATTCCTTTCTGAGTTTGATTTCATTTCAGTGATAGTGATTTCATTTGCGGTTACAATCCAAATTAACAATTAAATTTACAAATTCGAAACAGGGACCAACTTGTGGTTTGCCGCTTTCGTGTCTGCAGCGAGATTGAGACTGCGTAACTTAGCCTTCGCCACGTGGATCGACGAGGGCACAGGCAGGAAAATCTTTATTATTATTTTTTATTAAAAAGGCGCAGTAGAGTTCTGCAATACCTACGGATGCGCAGTAGACTTGTAAAGTACATATGGGTGCGCACTGTGAGAAATCTTCTAGAATTCAATTTTAATCCAATGGCGTTTTTGGAAGTTCATCGCTGAGAATAAGGATAGCGAGCTGAAAAATGTAACGCTGGTAGAAACTAAATTCTCTTTCTAACGAAAGCTAAAGTTCGTCTCACATACATTCTGAGCAATGCGGCAGGCGAATGAAATTTGAATCCAACTATTCGTAAGTTGAATATAAATAAAACTAAAATGTTACAAAGTAATTGAAGCTGATGTAATGAAAATAGAGCATTCTTGTTTTAACTGCTTCTTCCAATTTGTCAAACGTATCTCCACTGTTAGTATCTTTAAAAAATTTCATGATTTTTTTTCGTAGAAAATCTGCAAATTAGTTCTTCAACTCAGCCACAATCCTTGTACCATACTTTGTGTGAGTTATACGGATTTCGGAAACGGCGAACTCTTTTTTTGGAGTAAATTTAGAAAGCGGTTTCGTAGAAAAGACCCCATCCATAATGCCAACCTCGTTGATCATTTTGAAATCCACCTTTTCCATAGGCATTTTGTTTTTCACTAAAGGATTCACCAGATGACTAATTTTGCACTGTTGTCAAAGATAGACTGGCCACCGAAACCTGACATTCCTTTCATACCCCACTTTCACAGCTCGGGGGGAATCTTTGGTAGAGATCCCTGTTCATCAACTCAGGAATCAATGGCCTATCTTTCTGCCTGCTTCCTGTTCTTCCGACACCAGTACCAACAAATAGTTGCTCATAAATCAAATTTGTTTTTTTTTTAATGATATTTATTAAGTTACATTCTGACTCTAAGTGATACCGAGAGTGTGAAATTCGAATTACAAATGACATAATTAAGTTGTATCAATGTTTCAAAACAAGCACTTTAACGCTTTGTAAATATTAGAAATTTGATATTGGTTTAACAGGGGACTCATAATAGAATCTTCTTTTTTTTACTTTAGAAAACCATTCCTTTAGAAATTCCAAGTTTTCCTCGAACACTGAGTACGCATGCGCATAACTGATAGTGGTTAACTTAAATTTAAAATTAATAATTTTACGTAGCGCCAACTAACTATAAAATATAGTATTATTAAGCAACAACCATGAATCTTTTATCCATGAAATATTAATCTAACTAATGTCTGACTAAGTTTTATTCATATTTTATTTATTATTTTACAATTAAGACTATTAACTTAGTTCAACAATTTAATTTCCTTACGTAATTGTACAAACTAAACGTAGTTTTAACAAAAATTCACAATTTTTATTATGAACATTCATTGATTATAAAAATCTTCACCAAGTGTTAATTTCAGAAGGAAACTTCACTTCTGTTGTACTGCAACCAGCATTCTCATCCTTAAAAACATTTCCAATCGGTCTGCTCGCCATGTCAAAAAGATATTTATTGTCATAAAGCATAAAGACCGAACGCAAACCGCCAGATTCGACAGAAAAGCGCGTTTCTTTCATTGGCCGTGTAAAGTATTGTGGCGCACACGATATACATCAAAACAACGTTTGATTTCCATACAAATCCACTGTTTACAGTTTTAAAAACAAGTACATTAGAGTTATACAGAACGTCTCCCCCGAAAAACTAACACACTCATTTATTAAAATTTCACCAATTTAAAAAAAATTGACGCGAAGGGACAGTAAGAGAAAATTCAATCGCGAAAAACAACAAAAACTATATATAAAGTCTTCCAAGCTTTTTTATTAGCTCTGTAAAGAATGGTCGTTCACACGATATACATCAAAAGAACGTTTGATTACGTTGTGGTTGGCCATTGGACATTCGAGGATTTCTGCGTCGGTCAATTTTTTAACCTCCTCGCTGTACATGTTTATTTTTGCCCGTTTTAACCTAGTACTCATATCATCAGATTTATATATTCCACGAAAAATCGTCTTTCCGCGCGCTGTTTTCTCCAATATCGCAAAGACGTCACCATTGGACGTTGATAATACAATTTGTGCTTCGGTTGGCATTGAGCAGATGTGATGACTGTGGTCTCTCAATCGAATTGGTTTATCGAGAGGAAAAGTGTAGCTTCGAAGTTCGAATATCCGAGTGGGATTGTTGTAGGATTTGAGTCGAATAAGTCCAAGCTCTTCAATTTTAAATCCAAGCACTCTACGAAAAGTTTGCTTGGCATCAGGAGACCTGGACCTGGCACGACGATGAGGGTCTGCAGATGGAAGAGACACGGCAGAGGACTGAGGTCTGGCAGACGGAAGAGGCCTTATGGGAGAATGTCTCTCAGGAGAAGAAGCAAACGGTACCTGACGAGGAAAACTAGGATCAGCTTCATCACCAGGCAAAAACTTCGACTGTGAACTAAATTCTGCAACAAGAAATAAGTTGTAAATGAGGTTATAACTGAGCCGGAGATCAAGCACATGGAGAGTCGAGCAAAGAGGAACACTAAACTTTCAGCGTCAAAGCTTCCTTTGAATTTAAAATCAATAATTTATTTTCAACGAGTACAATGAAATAATTATTTCACCTTGCACTCTAAAGGACTATTTTGTGATCTGAAAATAAATCATTATTTCCATAATGATGACGTATTATAAAAGATTGATTTGCACACGTAATACTTTCAAAAAATCGCACCATTTACAGCCAATGAGACTGCCGATGCAACGCATGCGCAGTGCAGTTGGGGAGCCAAATTGGGGGTACTGCGTCAAAGTTGTCCATAAAGGTATAGATATGTTTTCTGATTGGATAATTATTTGAAATATCGCTTTATTAACAAATTACAAAAATTTTACTTCGGCCATGACGCTTCTTCATTCATCTTTGTGGTAGAAGAGATGCAAGTATTTGGTTGAAAATTAATTTATTTTCGTTGTGAATTCGAACATTTCGTTGAACATTTTTCTTTCTTGGTTGAACTCAACAGTTTTTAATTTGAATTTCAAATATTTCTTGGTAGGAATCTCAAATAGTAAATTCATTGTTGAAAATTAATCTTTTTTGGTCTGAAATTCAACCATTACATTCTTCATGTGTATATAAAACAGCCACAAGTAACCTTCACAATACATCTAGTTATGAGATAGGGTTCCTCAAATGTGCGAGGGTACCTCTAGGTATTTTTTCAACCATTCGGATGAATAAATTATTTGGTAACTTGAATGTCATACTTTTCTATCACGGAAGAATAATAAACAATGTAATTGTTAAATTTTTTTTTACCCAAATAAAAAAAAATACCTGGAGATATTTAAATTCAGAGATGAACTTGAACTATATTGAGTATATGTAAACCTGCATAGATCTATTATATTACTATATTTACCAATAGAATTGAAAATAGTGGCTAAGGATAAGATCAGGATCCAGAAAAGCCTCATCTTCTTTAGTAAGAGAAAACGCTGATTAATTTATTAATTAAGTATTTCAACCAAAACGTATCTAAAAAATGTTCTACTGCCTGACTAGCTCATGTAATCTTTACTATAGTTGTTATCTCTGACATTAAAAGCAAATTTATTCTTCTGAGATATTTACATTTGATAAAAGTCAGTTTTAAGGAAAAAAATGTTCTTACAAATTCAATTAAAACTGGTCTCACCATTTACGCAATCTTTAAAGTTTAAAAAAAACTGATATGATATTTACGTGATAAATTGACGAGACAATTTTTATCCTTCCATGTGCTTAATCTAATGTGAAGTCGATTTGTTATTTCAAAGTATTTCCATGCAAATAAAGATCTTCCAAAAAGATTTCATCAAATTTTAATTAATTTTACGAGATTTTGAATATCTAAAGGGGGTTTGAAGTATTGTAACGGATTTAAAAAGATTTGATAGCGTTTCAAAAATTGCAACGGAATAGAAGAATTTGATGGTATTTCACAGGAAACGCAGCTAAGTAAATCTTTGAAGCCTTCTCTACATTCTCCGCTCGAAAAAATATTTTTTTATTCCAAGCAAAATATATATTGGCTCTCAGTAACGATAAAAGGTTTCTTGATGCAAAGAAATTCCGTTTCAGTCAAAGAAATTTCTTTGATTCAAAGAAATTGTTTTTTGTTCAAACGAAAATTTTTCCTCTACTTGATATCATTTTCTTCTTTTTGAATATATTTTCGGTTAACTGAGGAAAATTGTTTCAAGTACATGTTTTTTAAACTAGAGACATGTATTTTGTTGATTCTCGTAACCACCATAGCTACAGCAACACGTTCGTTGTAAGCTTTGTCCATTTTTTGACATTAAAAAAAATATTGCCTTTAAGATATACTAGTACCATTCATGTATTAGAACGGTTAACCGCGTCCTGGCCAGGGGGCGGCCCAGACAGGAAACTTGGTTATAAATTGGCCTCCACTTACCTGCCAAGTTTGTTCGTGAACACAAATACCGGAATCAATCGAGTTCGTGGGCTGCACTTTTTCAGCCCACGAAAAACCCGTAGGATCCGGTTACGTTAAGAGCATAGGAGTCAGGACACAGCAGAACAAGTGCAGAAGCAATTGTGGAAGCCACCATGCAGATCATAAACCAGGCCTGTGAAGTCTCGATGCCCCGAAAGAAGGGGCAGAGAAATAGGAACTCTGCTTACTGGTGGAATCAAGAAATCGCCGATCTCCGTAGGGAGTGTATAAGACGCAGACGGAAAGCCACCAGAATGCGGGAAACAGGCGTGCTGGCATATAAGATAGCGCAGAAGGAACTGGGAAAGGCTATGAAGAGAAGCAAGAGCCAGAGCTAGGCAAAGTTGCGCGAGGAAGACGAAAACTCGGGGCCCTCTCAGCGAGTGGATCAATGGGAGCGGAAGCTATGAGGCACATCGTCGACGTACTCTTCCTGACACATCCAGTAAGAGGGAAGGATCGTTACAGAAGCCCTCTAAAAGAGATACCACTCTTCAGCGAAGAGGAATTAGTAACAGCCGTGACCTCTCTCCAGACCAAGAAAGCGCCAGGACCCGACGGTATACCGGCGGAAGTTTTAAAAGTAGTAGCACGTGTTTGCCCAGAAATGCTGCTGAAAATGATGAACTGCTGCTTGAGGGCTGGCATATTCCATAAACAGTGAAAAGTGCAAATTTAGTTCTCATCAGAATAGGAAAAGGAGATATGAATTCCCCTTATCGGCGTACAGACCATTGTGTATGTTGAATACCACTGGAAAGATCATGGAGAATACGTTAAAGCCTCGCCTGCTGGCGGCTGTTCAAGCGGCGGGAGATCTTTCCGAAAGACAGCACGGCTTCAGGAAGGGACGTTCTACAATCCACGCAGTCCAAGAAGTGGTGGACACTATTGTGAAAGTGGAAGGAGAAAGACGCTATACCAAGAAAATCGTGTTACTGGCAACACTGGATGTCAGAAATGCGCTCAACTCGGCCAGGTGCACCGAGATGATCAAGGCATTGGAGGGCTTCAAAACACCTGAATACCTCATGCCTGTATTGTGAGAATATCTTTCCTGTAAAATCCTAACATACGACACCATAGAGGGCCCAAAAAAGAAGCAAATCACAGCCGAAGCTGCCCAGGGCTCATTCCTCGGCCCCGATTTGTGGAACATCTCTTACGATGAAATCCTGAGAATAGGGATGCCGGATGATGCATACTTGTCTGGGTATGCGGACGATATACTTGCTGTGATTGCTGCAAGAACAACGGAGGAATTTCAGTGGAAGCTCAACCAGGTTATGAGAAGAGTAAGCAGATGGATGCACGACCACGGGCTAGACCTGGCTACGGAAAAAACCGAGCTAGTTATAGTCACGAAGAAGTACATCCCCCTGCAGATACCTATGGAGGTAGGATCGACAGCGGTCACAGCGAAGGCTGCCATTTAACATCTGGGCATCTGGATGGAGAGCAGGCTCTCCTTCTTTGACCACATAAAACAGGCAGCAGATAAGGCAGCAGGAGTCACAGCGGCACTCAGTAGACTTATGGTCAACGTGAGTGGCCCGAGACCCAGCAAGGGCCGACTGCTGATGTCAGTGGCCTAGTCGATAATGCTCTATGGAGCCGAAATATGGGCCGATGCTTTAGGAAAGAAGACCTACCGGAACCAGAAATTCTTGTAATTGCGGGAACGATACCCATCGATCTTCTGGCCCAAGAGAAGAAAGACGTATTTCACAAGAGACCCGACGTGAACAAGGCAGCAGCAAAAGACGAAGCCAGGGCAGCTACTATGGAACGATGGCAACAACGCTGGAGCAGTGATCATCGAGGAAGATGGACCGCAAAGTTAATCCCATAGGTAAACACATGGTTAGAACGAACAAATGGAGAGACTAACTACCACATGACGCAGTTCCTCTCGGGGCAAGGATACTTTCGCTCGTATCAATACAAGAGGGGAAAAGTCAGTGGTCCAAAGTGTGGGTATAGCGAGGCGAATACCGACGATACAAAATCCACTTTCTTCGCGTGTGATCGCTGGGCCGAACACAAAAACAGGCTAGAAAGCGACAACGGAAACATAACGCTGGACAATAATGTCGGGATGATGCTCGAAAGCGAGGAATCGTGAAACTACCTATGTCGAAACCATTCTACGCACGAAGAAGGAAAAACGGCAACTTGAAGACTAGGGAAGACCAAGTATATTGACAAAGAAGGAAAGCACCGAAACCCTAAGCTGCCGAAGGCCGACGAGCCCGATGCGAGAGACTCGCTCTGCTGATGAGGACGATGCGTGCAGTTGGGGGAGGAAGGTGTAGCAGGCAGATCTAATCATACCCAAGCAGGATGTTCGAAGTCCGACGAGCCGGTTGCAAGACATTTTCGTGCTGCTGAGGACGACGCGTAACATCTTGGTTGGACCATGAAGTGAAATATTCCATGAGGAAGAAACTAGCAGGAGTGAGAAGCAACTCAGCCTATCACCTCCAACCAGGATGTCGAAAGACGACGAGCCCGATGTGTGGGATCACCGCACATACTGAGGACGATGCGTACATCCTGGTTGGGACAAGGTGCCAAAGAAAAGAACACCAGCAGAAGCCCTAGTAGGCAAAGAAATGGCACCCCCGGTTCTGGGGAGATTCCTGACAAGAAGAAAGGGTGGAAGTTTTTAGTCAGTCGTCGGTAGAATCATTGTAATGGTCAAACTAAGATCTTGATGTATATTTATATATATTCAGATCATTGTAGTGATGACAGCAATATCTTGGCACTGCCGAGAAGTGCGGGTTCTTCTTGGTGTGTGATAGCACATTTTCCATCTTCCCTCGTTTATATATATATATATATATATATATATATATCTTGGCTATATCTCTAATTACCGTAAATTACTACAAATTTCCAGCAATTTCTTTATTGAAGTTCTGATAATTTGGAACAAGTTAACATAAATCATTTTAAATCTAATGTGGACTGAAGTCTTGACTGTATTTCTAGAGATATCTTAATCGTCCATTTGTTATAAAAAATATCGTATGCGCCAAGGGGGAGCATAATATACAATTAACTTACAAAAAAACATTTATCCTACCAATGTTTTCTTGCAATTGGTTTTTCTATTGATATCGCCTTTGACAAATTTTAGAAAATAGTTACATTTCATTAAATTATAGCTTCTTTGTTCGAAGGAAGCATTCTCCACAACTACACTGTTTCCAATTTAGAATGTTCCGTGTGGGGTTGCTCATCCCCCATTGCCCCCCCCCCCAGGTTGCGGATAGGAGAACGTCTCTCAGATATGGTTGGTACGGGGGAAATCAAATACCCGGGGTGGGCAAGAACCAGCTAGGGGAAGGAACCCCGAACAAGCAACCAGCGATGAGGAAGTATGTTAAAAACAATTTACCTCAAGAGAGTAGCAATCTCTCCGTCGGATCCTATCAGGTTCAAGCCCTGGTGTCCAGCACTGGCCCCGCAGATTTTGGAGAAGGCCAAATATACTTGGAGAGGAGTGTTTGTGAGGACTTAGGCGGCCTGTTGGACGTCACGGAGGAGGGCAGCATCAACGAGAAATGGAGGGAATGGTCGGATGTCAAGTACATGAAGATTAGGTTATACGAGGAACTAGATGACAATAAAAAGCTTATGGAAACTCTACGAGAGATCATCAGTAAGATGGAGGTTTTCTGCGTAACGAAGAAGAACATGTGGCTAGAAATCCGTGATGGTGTAAGTAGCGCGAGTCGTCATCTGTATGAGCTTATCGGGAATAGGAATTCCCTAAAAAATCGGTTCAGGTACCACGAACAAGCGTTGAGCCAGACTGTGAGGCAGAGGGTCAACGAATTCAGGAAGAAGGCAGGGCTAGGTAATGTGGCCAGCAGGTGAATCCAGTCGAATAAAGAAGCTCTGGTAACTCCATCAGCCCCGTGCCGGAAGAGAGAGAGAGGGAGTCCACTCTGAGCCCTGTAGCGGCGAGCACCTCGAGGCCACGGCAGAAGAAGCGAAGGAGCCGTCCTGCTGCAGTGACGACCTCAACACCTAAGGAGGACGAGATAGGGGTCCTACACAGGCAACGCAAGCTAAGAAGAAGAAGAAGGTGAGAGAAAGGCGAGCTAGACCCGAAGCGATTATTATAAAACCTCTTGCGGGTTTAAGCTACGCAGAGGTCCTCAAGGACCTCAAACGTAAGGTGAAACCTGACACACTTGGTGTTATAATTAAGGAAGTCAGAGGAACCAGAAACGGGAAGGTCATTGTGGACGTAGTACCTGCAGCGGACGGCAGATCATAGCTATCCGCTACTATTAGATAGGTTATTGGAAAAGGGAAGTGTGAGGGAGCTTTTCCCTCGCATTGAGGTCGAGGTCTTGGACCTCGACACCATAACTGTTGCGAAGGAGGTTGAGGCTGCGGTCAAGAAACGTCTTGGAGCAGAATTACCTGAGCAGATGAAAGTCACTCTTACGAAAAGGGCCTTCAAAGGAACGCTGAAGGCATTCGTGGGAGTGGCAGAAGAACACGCGCAGAAAAAAGTACAAGCAGGACACCTAAAGGTGGGATTGGTGTCCTGTCGTGTACGGAAAAATATGGAGGTGAAGGGCTGCTATCGCTGCCAAAGCTTTGGCCATACGGCAGCCAGCTGCCGAGGTAATGATCCGACAAAAGGCTGTTGGAGGTGCGGCAAGGGGGGCCATAGGGCTGCGGACTGCGCAAGCACACCGCAGTGCTACCTCTGCGCCGCTGATGAGAATAAACTCCGGACCGACCATCTATCGAGGTCAATGAGGTGCAAGGTGTTCAGGAAGGCGCCGACGAGCCCGTTGTGCGACATTGTCGCACTAATCAGGACGATGCGTACATCATGGTTGGTTGGGCAGGTCCGGGAAGAAGCCCAGAGGAAGTCCAATTTAGTACAAAAAGATTAGCGCCGAGGCACGGAAAAATGGTCTTACTCCCATTTCCTTGAAGTAATGCGAAAGCGGTTCCAAGGACATGAGTTGGCAGTAAAGGGTGGGGGTTTTTAGTTGGTCGTTGATAACATCACTACAATGATCAAATTAAGATCTTCGTGTATATTTATATATATTAAGGTCATTGTAGTGATGACATCAACATTCCCACACTATCGAGAAGTGCGGATCCTTCTCCGTGTGTTATTAGAACCTATTTCAACAGCCCTCGTCAAACAAACAAAAATGGAATGTAAGTTTTTTTATAGCTCAAATCGGCGAGACAATTTTTTTCAAAGAAAACATTTTGTTAAGCAAATAACTATATAATTTTTAATAAATTGATAAGAAGAGATAGTGAGAACAAATTCAATTACAAAAATCATTGTTTAAATTATTATTATTCTTCGTAAGTTTCAAACCTGATTTTTTGGCACGACAACTACCTTAGGAAAATTTTATTATTTAAGATATTATTATTTAAAATATTATTTAAAGTAATTCACGTTCTTCCTGAAGTTGCTTACATGCCTAAGTATTAGGTTCTCCAAGGTTTACTTTCAAATCGAATTCGAAGGAGTAGGGATAAAATCCTTTTTCCACTTCTTCAGTGAATTATCAATTTTCTTTTCAAAATTTAACATTTTTTTTTACATACTGTTCGTATACACTTCTTATGGTAACTAAAATAAAAAAACTATGGAGAATGAAATTTTCACTTTATTTTGCAACACTTAAATGAGCAGATCTGGTTTAAGTTACATTTTTTAAAAAACTTAATTCGAGCGCCGTTGAAATGCCAAGTTTTTCATTTTAAACTTTTATAAATTGAACAGCTCAAAGACTTCTGGCTGAAAATTATAAATTTACGCTAAGCTGTCGTATTCAATACTCCAAATTGAAGAATAAATCAATAAATTTGTGATTTTTTTCAATTATATGATTTTAATTTAATAATTTCATTTAATCATTTTAATTTTAATAATTCAAAGCAATTTTAGGTTCAAGAAGCTAAATATTGAACAATTACAATTTTTTCTCTACTGTAAACTTTGTAAACATTAAGTTAAATTATATAATTTTAAAGAAGTTTCAAGTCATCAATTTTTTAATTATCACTCACTCGTGTCTTTCAGACTGAAACAGAATATTATTTGAAATTGAATAAAAGCATTTTATTATTGAACAGATTCTGAATATCGCCCTGTAAAATTTATTCCTGAATGGTTAATACTCGAACTAGAGTTTAATTTCAAAAATCAACAGTACTGTCGCTTCTTACCAATTTAAAATGAAGGCCTGAATATTAATAAATCATGAATTATTCTTTCGGGGAAAATTTTCCATACAAACACACTGTTTACAGTTTTAAAAACAAGTACATCAGAGTTATACAGAACGTCTGAACCTCGGTGGCTCAGAGGATAGCGCGTCGGACTTCCATGCAGGAGGTCCGGGGTTCGATCCTTGAGCCGGGTACCAATGGAAATTTTTCTATGTACTTCTACCGGGGCTTCGGTGGTTCGGAACCCACCTTAAACTGTAGGTCCCCTCAGAAAAAGCTGGTATCGTACCAAGGTGGGGCCCCATGTCGAGGGAAATAGTCTTGGAGGTCGAAGCCGATTCTGTGAAGACTCGAAAATGAGTCAGCGTTCCGTACCCTTTGCCTGATCAACAAAGGAGGACCTCGTTTACTGTGCGATAGGTATGCCTGGTACCTGAGAGGTACAATCTCAGAACGTTGACTACAACGGAAACCACCGAGATCCAAAAACACTCGGTGAAGGATGGCCGGGTTCGGAGTACTGCCTTGAGAATAAACACGGGTGTGGCACAATAGGCTTCTTAGCTTGAGCGCCAGGGCTTGGGACCTCACGGAGCCCTCCCCGCCTACATTACAAACTAACTAACTAACTATACAGAACGTCTCCCCCGAAAAACTAACACACTCATTTATTAAAATTCCGCCAATTTAAAAAAAATTGACGCGAAGGGACAGTAAGAGAAAATTCAATCGCGAAAAACAACAAAAACTATATATAAAGTCTTCCAAGCTTTTTTATTAGCTCTGTAAAGAATGGTCGTTCACACGATATACATCAAAAGAACGTTTGATTACGTTGTGGTTAGCCAATGGACATTCCACGATTTCTGGGGCGGTCAATTCTTTAACCTCCTTGCTGTACATGTTTATTTTCGCCCGTTTATACCCTAACGTATCATCAGGTATATATATTCCACGAAAAATCGTCTTTCCACGTGGATGTTTCTCAAATATCGCAAAGACGTCACCATCGGAAGTTGACAATACAATTTGTTCTCCGGCTGGCATGGGGCAGAGGCGACGACTCTGGTCTCTCAATCGAATTGGTTTATCGAGAGGAAAAGTATACCTTTGAAGTTCAAATATCCGAGTGGGATTGTTGTAGGGTTTAAGTCGAATTAGTCTAAGCTCTTCAATTTTAAATCCAAGTAGTCTACGAAAAGTTGGCCTGGCTTGAGGAGACCTGGACCTGGCACGAGGATGAGGGTCAGCAGATGGAAGAGACACGGCAGAGGACTGAGGTCTGGTAGGGGGATGAGACCTTATAGCAGAATGTCTTTCAGGAGAAGAAGCAAGAGGTACCTGACGAGGAACACTAGGATCAGCTTCATCACCAGGCAAAAGCTTCGACTGTGAACTTAATTCTGCAACGAGAAATTAATTGCAAATGAGGTTATAATTAAGGAGCCTGATTCTGTAACCGATTGTAAATTGTTACCGCTGAAGGGCATTGGCCGAAAAGCTCGTTTTTAATCAAACAATTCTTCACTTTAACTCGCCGTAATTCAGTCAATCAAGCTCAGGGGAAGTCGAGCAAATTTTGAGGAACAATAAAATTCCAGCGTGAAAGTTATTCATGGAGGTATAAATATGTTTTCTAATGAAATAATTTTTGATAATATCACTTCATTAACAAATGAGAAGGATTTAATAAAGAGGAGAAGGAAAAGGAAGTATAAATAGGAAAAAAATGAACCAAAAAATGCACTAATTTCTAAAAATTGCTAATTTCAAAATATCTTTTGTGCAACATCCAAATAAAATGTAGATGTCTTTCAATAAGTTGAGGTAAACATTTATGTCTCATTTAAAAGAAATTTTAATAGTATTCAAAGGCAACCCTGCAAGTTCACTTATTCTTCTTCCGTCATTTTTATACTGCCAGAGAGCAGCATGTTTCGAAGCCAATTTATGATTTTCCACCACGGAAAAATTATAAGCAACTTGATTCTTAATTTTTTTTGCCCAAATCAAAAAATACGCGGAGGGAATAAAAACATCAGTTAGTTCATCAATTATAGAGTAGTGAGAATTCTGGCGTGCTGCATAATGATGTAGCCTTCTGTTGTTCTATGTTTTGTTTACATTTTTGGTCTTTAAATATTCAAAACCTACAACAATTTTAATAACATTGTAATTGTTTAAATAATGTGTTCATCGCAAAGGCTAAAAAAATCCTACAATAATTGCACAATGTTTTATGGCAATTTAATTGTTCAATAATCATTTTTGCGGCCTAATGCAACAAATACGTGTACCTATTTCTAAAAGAAATCTTGCATATCATTGGTTGTTTCATATTGTTATCAGTTTATTTTAAATGAATGGCACCAGTTTCAAATCAATATGGATAGTTCAATTTTGGAAGTGAGACGATGGTCGCGGGGGTTGAGGCGTAGGCTTTGGATCGTTTATTACCGTGGAGTGAAGGATCTATACTAGACTATTGAAAGAGCGACTGGTGTGATTATTTTTAATTAAAGTTTTATTGGTATTTTTAGTTGAAGGCAGCTGAAATTGGGTTTCTTAAGTGTACTAGAAGTGGTTTCTTAGCGTCGCTGATTATTACTATGGGTATATCAATATAATTAACTAGAGTGAATTGATTGATTAAAATTGCTAGGGTTGGTTTCTGGGGATTGTCAAAAATTATTTTGGGGTTCTGAAGATAACCATGAGCTTTTTCTAAGTGACCTGTGTGACTATTTGTAATTCTACAATTTTAAGGCTGTGAATTGCATGTGTGAAGGCATGGAATTGTTTTGTTAAAAGTGCTATTTGCTTCAAATGTCTTTCAATATTAAGAGCGATACTTAAATTTGAATATTGTATTAATAATTAAATATAATATTCATGAATGTAAATGACAATATTGTATTTTTAAAGTATTAATAAAGAAAGCATTGTTTTAAGAACATATTGTAATATTCTGCATTCTCCACTTTCTTACATCTTATCAGTATTCAATAAAGATTTTTGTGAGAGGATCAAGATATCTGCTTGTATAAACAGGAAAATGTATTTCTAAGAACATCCATAGATAATATACATCATTATATTTCTATCTTTGAAAAATGGATCGCAACACCGATCAGATTATCTGTCCAAAAATAATCCGTATTTATAAAAATATTAACAGTATGCAATGACTTTCGTTTCACCACGATATAGATATATTATATTCGTATATTTACCAATAGAACTGAGGATAATGGCAAAGGATAAGACCAGAATCCAGACCAGCCTCATCTTTTTCAGCTAGAGAAAACGGTGATCAAGTTATTGATGAAGAATTTCAACGAAAACGTATTTATTGAATATTCTGCTGACTTATTAGCTTATATACTCTATACTAATGTGGTTATCTCTTACATCGAAGGCGTCGAGGTTTTCTTTCTGAGATATTAACGTTTGATAAAAGTCAGTCTTAAAGAAGAGAATGTTCTCATAAATTTTTTTTAAACTTATCTCACAATTTACGCAATGTTTCACGTTTTAGAAAGAACTTACATTTAGATGAAAAATTTCTATATAGTGTCTATTATAACGGCCTACTTAAAGCTTGGAAAAACTAATATATATGTTGTAATAATTAGAAAGACAAATTTGATCCTTTCATGCCTTTGATCTAATATTTTAGAAATTACTCAGAGAAAAAGAAGTTATCTTGGAACAAAGCATCGTTTTCTAACGTTGATCTCTAATTACTATCGCTTATTATGTTCATATTTTGCTGTTTC
Source organism: Andricus quercusramuli (assembly GCA_932178445.1). Lineage (NCBI taxonomy): Eukaryota > Metazoa > Arthropoda > Insecta > Hymenoptera > Cynipidae > Andricus > Andricus quercusramuli. The sequence continues at coordinate 162,318 of CAKNXH010000379.1, forward strand.
TCTCAGACTTGATATATTTACAGTCCACTATATTGAATTATTATTATGAATATTATTATAATTATCTAAATTATCCTAGATTATTAAATTATTCTAAATCTAGGCTTTCGAACATACACTGTCAGAAAAATGCTGAAGTTTCAATTGATATCATGCAATTCGGTTTTTCTAAATATATACACCAGCTTTCAAGATATTGAAGGTTTTGAGAATAGAGGAGACCAATCGAAGGGTCTGTCCAACATGTTCCTCAAGTCTGCTGGTTTGAAATCGCAGACTGAGGGATTGCTTTTTTGCTGTCAATACGGCGTTACAGACACCTTAGTTTACCTCAGGCGCATAATGAATTTACCTGTAGGCGCTCCCAACTCCCGAGCGTGAAAGCAAGAGCCAGAAACACTTGGACATGTTCTCAGTCGATGCTCAAAGTATCCATACGACCTGTACATACAGAGACACAATGCGGCTCGAAAATTGTTATATTACCATCTTCGCACTTTTATGGTGTTGATCTGTTTCTAGTATTGCCATAAGCCCAGGTGGGTCTTGAGTCCGTTGTGGAGAATGACCAGTGTAAGATCTTCTGGAATCTCTCGCTCTCCACAACTCAACGTATAAGTGCTACAGAGCCTGATATTGTCCTCCAAGTTCTGAAGACGAAGATCATTCACGTGATTGAATTCTCGGCACCAGCCGATGGTAATATCACGGCATCGCCATCTTGTGGTTCTCATAATCGACTGTCTTGGAGGCATGAGAGCTTAATTTCTTAGCCAACTCAATAAAATCCCGGCTTGCCAGCGTCAGACTTAGTCCACCACGAGCCGATGCAAACGGCTGTTCTTCTGAGATCACTTCATCTGGTCGATAAACATTGTTCCTCGTTACATTCTACAAAGATCGGTAACTCTAAGAAAGTATTCAGAGGTGGAACTTTCATCTCCAACTAAGCCGTCTGCCGCGTGAGGTCATCCGCGACTAGAAAGCGGTCTCCAAGCAACAGTGTTATTCGAAGTCTCTTGCGCAAATTTTTCGCTCTTGCTTACCTTCTAGGATGGAAGGAGCAGGAGTGTATGACGTACATGTTCCAGTTGTGTCAGGATAAATTGTTTTATGGAACCATGATCGTAGCTTCCGGAACATACAACTCCTGATATGGTAATAAAAATAAATAGGTAATAAAATAATAATAAAATAAATATATTATGAAAATGGTAGCTCTAAGAAAGCATCTAGAGGCGACTTTTGTCACCTCCAACGCTCACGGCCGCTGTTTAAGGATAGCAGCGGTAAATGAAGAACTCCAAACTATACAAATTAACTCATAACATCCTCATCTCATCAGTCACTTGTCTTGAAAGTAAGAAATAAGAATTTTATTAAAAAATTCAATTGTATCAGATATTGATTGGGTTTTCTATGGAAATTCCTGTAGGATTTTTCGCAGGAAAACTGAATCTTTAACTATTAAATCGATATCTCGAAAATCTTCGAAATATCGATACTTTTATATTGAAATTATCTTTCGGAACCCCCATCCTTGTTTGCATACCTCTTCTCGGGGGTAGAGAAAGATCGGCCACACCCAGTCCTCAGTCATATCCTCTCCCATTTCCAGGAGACTTCAACGTTTTTCATATCCTTTTTTGTGGGCACAGTAAGTTCCGCGATACATTTTCGAGTCTTGTGCTTGCTGAAAATTTCGTCCCGTGTAAATACAGTGAATGAAGGACAGTGAATCTTATTCGACAGATAAACCTTCGAAAATTGATTAGATTACAGATCATACAAGAAGGTTCTGCTGAAATTCATCGAGAAAACGCGGTTTTGTCAACTGCGCGGTCCCTGCAGCTGCAAAGCCAGACGGGGAAGAGCCAAGTCCTGTAGAAGAGGTGAAGGAAAGAAGTCTCTAGAAATACCTATAGGGATGGTAGAATGTGTGGCGGCGGTCGGGATACATGAAGACTAGGGACATCAAGAAGTAAGAATACGTGTTGGGAGGATGTTTGGGAAGTCTCTGTGAACGATACACTGACAGATATATTCCGTCCTTAGGTGCGCCCAGTGGTATTGTGAATGCGCGGAGCCCGACAGTGGTGTGGAAGCCAAAAAATTCAATTGAAAATAATCACACCAGCTAGCTTCTGAAGACTCCACTAGATATTCTCCAGCCCAAAGTAATATTCAATGACCCGAAAGAACCACTCTTAGCACATTTGGCGAAGCGCATTTTAGCTGACTACTGCTCTAAAGTTTAGTAATTGTTTTGCATCAAAAAATATAATAATTTCTTCATTGAAAGTGCTAAAGATGAATTTTGAATGTTGTTAAATATTGTTTTGGGGTTGGAAACATAACCTGAAGATTCCTGAACGTGACTTGTGTCACTATTTTCAATTTTAAAATGTGATGTTGTTCTACATGCAGACACTATAGACTTGCTGAACTAACTGTCTTCTGAAATACTTTTTGAAAAATGTTGTCAAACAGGGGCAACGGTTGATTCAAGAGCTTTTTTGGGGGATTCGAAAATTCGAGAGTGTACTTGGGTGAATCCTGCGGTTCTCTAAAAGAAAGTGTACAGGTATTTTGGGGCTTCAAAACCGTTTCCGATTTTTCCTGTTAAATCATATAAAGAAGTTACTACAGATGCAAGGAAGGATTGTCTTTTAGGGATTATCAAATGCAGAATGGTACAAAAGTATTTTTTGTGTGTCGAAAGATAGAGATTTCTGTCTCTGTCATCAATCTTCTTATAATATCCGTTCTTCTACAAAATTTTAAATAGGTTTAATTCTTCTTATTTGTTATACCGATACCGAAGACGCGAAGGCAAATAATGCAATCGTACAAGTAGCAATCACTTGTGCGTGAGTAGAAAAAGCTATTTCTTGCAACAACGGTCCAAGAAAAAAATTAAGCACTCATTACACCTTGTTACTGTTCCGTAAAAAATATTTCTTTTTTAGTGAAAAATGCAACTGTTTAGTTGAAAGTTATGTTCAGTTGAGATTTTGAACTACTTAGTTAAAGGTTCACCTATTTAATTAAAATATTAACAACTACGTGTTTCATCGAGGATGTCTCTTTCTTGTGTCGAATGTCTGGCTTCAAATTCGACTTTCAAAAAACCGTCTGAAATCTGAAGGACGATTCTTGCAGTTTTCTTCTCCCCTGACCGAAAGTCCAGAAAAATTCGAGAATTACTAACAAAGTCCGATGCCGCCGTAGGTTATCACTGGTAGTGATTAAATTCATACCAAAATTCTAAGGCTACCTCAGTGAAAGAAAAATTTGCACAGGCCCATACCCTGTGAAGAGCTTCAAAAATAAAAATTCGGATTCCACTATTTTTGAAGATCATGAAACCATTTTTCGTTACTTTTGTAAAAAAAAAAAATTGCGATATGACGAAAGAAAAAATAGAACAAAATAAACACAAGCCTCTAGCTAATTATTACTATTGTTTATTGCTAAATTCGAAGAGCGCTATCATATGAATTCTTCATTCAGTTATGGGTAGCATGATTGAAACATCGAAAGAGATAAGGTTGGATCAATAAAGATTTGTTTTTCTGGATCCCTTCTTTACACTATGAGCGTATGTTGATATCATTTTTAAATGACGCACGTTCTTTTATGACAGACATATATGTTTTTTTTTCGAGGCTTGAATTTAGAAGGTCGAATAAAATATTGACTAGCAGTCATCCATACACCACGTGCGCATGTTTATCTAAAGAAATTATTAATAAAAAAATTTGGTACGCGGAATATGGATTGCACACTAATATATCATATTTATAATCCTAAGTTGAATTTTCGAATGGGTAGATAAATTTTTTACCAAGAAGAATGATTTTCAACCAAAAAAGATGAATGTTAGAGAACTTTACAAGCTGAATAGAAATATTTGTTCAATTTTAAAAAATCTTTGAAAGTAAAAAATTTGGCTTGAAATTTTTCGAGATTTTCAAAAATATTGAAATTCACAAAAAAAAAATTTTTAATTGATTTTTGAAAGGAAGAAATTATTTAAAATTTTATAAGGAATCTTGAAAAAAGTTTGATATTTTCTTGAAGCCATGGAAATTCCTTAAAAAGCTACGTATTTTTTGTATCAAAATATTTAAAAACTCACATTTAATTTTAGTTTTTTTCTTAATTTTTGAAATCTTTCAAAGTGGTTGAAAATTTTTTCAAATATTCTGTTGAAATTCTTCGAAAACTTCAAAATTTTGTTTCAAAACTTTTTAGCAGTTACAATTGAAACATCTCAAACTTTGAAGATGTATAAATAAAAATTATTAAATTTGAATGATCTTGGAAAAAGAAACTCAATTTTCCACTTGTAGATCTTTGAAATTGGAGAAATTTTGTAAGGAAATCATCAAAATTAGGAAACATTCAATTTCAATAAATAAAACTTCCCACATTCTTATTTCTCAATTGTGAAGATTAAAAAAGATTGACAATATCAAGTTGAACAATTTCGTAGAGATACAATTTGAAACTTTTCCCCTCTGACGATTTGTAATCTGCGATCTCTAGATTTTAATGCCGTATAAATAAAATGTGCCAAATTTTTTATTGAAAAACTGGAAACTTGCATTATTTTTATTTTCCAAAATTAAAAATTATTCAATTTTCAAGATTCATATTTCAAATGTATGTAATTTTCAACTTTTTTTCGAAATATTTTATTTTTTAAGACTTAAAATTAAAATTTTTTTAATTTTACAGATTTTCAATTGCAAATTGTTTGAATGTTAAAAATATAAATAGAAAAGTTAATTTATTTTTTCGAAATTCTTATAAAATTTAACGTGTGCATCATATCTGTTTGTATTTGAATAAGAAACGTTACAAGAAGTTCAACAAAAAGATCAAAAGAAGTATATTTATTTTTCTCCTTGTTGCCTTCTTTTCACGCGAAAAGTGAGGGAACACATAATAGCTTTAATGTAAACGAAGTGAACGAGTGAATTTGAAGATTTTTTCATATTTTGAGTTAAATATTGCATGAGACTAAAAAAATAGTCTCCCTTTTCCTTTTCTAATTTTAATTAATTAATTTATTGAATAATTAATCAACCACCGCACACAACAATAGCAACAAATGTCAGATTATACGAGGGTGGCTGCATTGGATCCCTCCTGTCGCCAAGGACTGAGAAGAGGAGATTTCCCAAGCGCGTGCGTAGTGGATGTGATTCATGCACGTGCAAGAGCGCTCGGAAAAACAGGATCAAGTTGGCGCAGAGAATCTGCGCAGTGAGCCAAGTCAACCCACCCCTGGACCATCGACTAGCGGCAGACCACGAAGTTCGGCGTGGCACTGAACACACTCCGACTATGCGCCACCACAGTGGTAGGAACCGAACCTGGGAGTTGTCTTTTTCCTTCGGTTGTTCCTCTCACTCAGTAGTTCTGCGCTCGTTACGCGAGTGGCGCTCCGACTCCTATGAAAAGGAGAACGGAGATGCCACTCTGAAATTCGTTCGTGATTCTAGACTCGCCGCGAATACTACGCCTGTTAGCAAAATAAGCTAGAATTAAAAGGAATTTCAAGGAGGTTTTCAAAGAATGAGAGAGCGACCATGAGAGGACGAGCACAAGGGGGGCGGATTCTGCCAGGTTAGTTCCAAATAATTTCTTTGTCTTAACCTTTGAATTCATCTTCGCGTTCCAACGTCGTGTGTCGCATCAGTAGACACACGCCGTTAAAATTTGCAAATTTCAGACCTCTGTCAAAGTGAACGAGTTCAATTCGAGTTATTGAGTATCAATTAAAAGAAAACGTTCTGTATTTTCTGGGTCAGCATGGACCCACACTAGTGCGGTAAAAATGATCAAATTATAAATTATAATGGCATAAATTGTTCAAGTGGTCACTCGAACCACATCATAAAAGAAAGTCGTTCAGTGTCAACATGGCGTGATAGCGCCCGATCTGTCGCAAATTAAATTAAATTGTTCTTCGCAGAAGAAATTGTTTACTTTCTCATGTCTTCAGATTATCGAACACGTTCATACTCACGTTAACTGTGATTTCCTCGATAGCTTGGGAGTCCTGTGGAGTCATCTCCATATGAGTGGTGCTTGCAGGACTGAATTCTTTTTCAGTGAAAATATCTCGGTTGAAAGGGTATATTCCTGCTGCTCGGAATCCACTGATGGCATTTTTGGGCTTTGCTGCTTCCAAGTAGCTTTCCCCAAACACATGTGGAACATCGTGCAACGTAAGCACTTGTCCTGGGTGTGCTCTCAACCATCTTAAGACGTATCCAGAGTGAAAAGAGCTGAAAGATTTCATGAAGCTACGATCTAATGGCTGAAGTTTGTGCGATGTATGAGGAGGAAGGCACAGAATGTGTACGTGGTTTTGTCTAGCCGCTAGCAAAAATTTGAGATTTTTTGTGTGGCATGCGTGTCCGTCTAAAATTAGGAGAACGGGATTCTCCTGGAGGACAATTTTCGGCAAACTTAGGATTGTACTTCACCCTGGCATATATGAGTAGAGATGGTTGAAATTCCCCACCAGTATTACAGCAAATTGCTGCCGTGACAGTAATGCCGCGTTCTGCAGAAGTTATCATTCCCACTTGGTGTTTTCCTTCTAAGCTTACAACTTTCGGTTGTTTCTTTGGCACAACTGAAGTAGCCGTTTCGTCCACATTCCAGATATTATGTGGAGGGAATTTAAATTCTGTCATAAGCCCACCTAATAAATCGAAGAATTTGTTTGTTACAACTTTATTAAATCCGGTTGCTCTTGCAAATGATGTATTTGCAGGTGTTCTTAACGAAAGCTCGGGATGTCTGCTCATAAATTTTCGGTACCAATCACTTCCAGCTAATCCAGTGGTTTTGTTGAAATTGTGAGGTATTCCTAAGTCCTCAGCGAATTGAAAAGCAACTCGTCATAACTCGTTTCGCGTGAGTCCAAAAAATTTGCTGTCCATTATTCGAATATGTTCCTCGAGTTCTTTTTCTTGATCCTCGCTAAATGTTGGTCGATATTTACCAAGCTGAAGAAACTTCACTTGATCAAGCCCGCCGACTTCTAACATTCTCTTTCATCTGCTTTTTAGAGTTGAGGCCGGAATTTGGTACTTCTTGGAGGCTTTTGCGAAACTTAATTTCTTTTCTAGAATGTATTTTAGAGCCTCTTTCACAGAAGACTCCTCCCATGACTTTATATTAGTTTTTCTTATATAGTTCCTCATCTTCAGAATTTTTTTTATTTTTTTCTGATTTTGAAACGTAGCTGTCAAAATAGATATGGCGTTAGGTAACGAAGATAATCAAAATTTGACAAAATGCAACATTTCTTTGTCACAGTGGTTTCCACCTTTCTTCTGGTACCTATGATGAAAATCAAAAATAATAATTCAGAATCTTCAAGCACTATCCATAAACTAAATGATTTCTTTTCAAATCGAACCAGTTTCATAAATATTCAAGTAAATTTGCGTGGTCTTACATATATGATTGTATTGAGAGAAAAAAAGTTAGTGCACATAGCGCAGCCCCAACCCCCCAAGTAGGAGTTCCGACATACTAGACTAGACAGTTCCTATGGATTTCGAGTCGCTGAATTTGAATCCGTAGTCAGAATTCCGCCATCTGGTCTCGTTTATTTTTTTTTTAACGTCAAAAAACATCGTTTCTTCAACATTTTCCAAAATCCAAAACATGTTATAAAAAAACCCGACTTAGTTATGCAATTCTAACCGTGAATTAAGATTCAACGGTCGAAAGCACATAGAAATTATCCAGTTTGGTCTGCGGGGTCAACCACTCTGTGGGTCGGGAGGGGGTGTACATAGTTAAAGACCCTAATACTTCGCCGAAAAAATTGGATGTTCCGGCTGACCAGGCTAGTTAATTCTTATGGATTTTGTATCGCTGACTCCGAATCCGAGGTTTGTGTTGATTTTTCGTAATGTCGGTTACAGAATTGCATAGGAAGCTCGTATTTTTAATGACATATTTTACATTACGAAAGATCCACAAAAAATACGTTTTTTGAAGTAAGAAAAGAAGAGCTAATTTTTTATTATCGACCTCGAATTCGGATTCAGCGACACAAAATCCATAAGAATTGACTAGTCTGGTTAGCCGGAAAATCCACTTTTTTGCGGCGGAGTTTCAGGGTCTTGAACTACGTGAACCCCCTCCCCTCCGCAGACTGGTTTGCCTAGCGGACCGATCTAGACAATTTGCATGTACTTTTGGCCGCTGAATCTGAATTCATGGTTGGGATTGCGAAACCAAGTTGCGTTTTTCCATAACATGTTTTGGATTGTGAAAAATGTCGAAAAGACTATGTTTTTTGAGGTTAGAAAAAATAAAAAGACCTGATGGCAGAATTTCGACAATGAATTCAAATTCAGCTACACGAAATATATAGGAATTGAGTAGTCTTGTACGTAGAAACTCCTACTTTTATTTGTGGGGCTGTGTAACTATGTATACTGATATTTCTATTTCAAGCTAATTTCGAGCAATTATTGATTGTTTCAATTTATTTCACATTATTAAATACCACATTAATCTTAAAATCCGGTATATTCTTATCGCACGTAAGAATTTTCTTTTGAGTGAAATTATGGTGAATTATCCAATAATTTAAGGAGCTACAGTGATAAAATTGTAAAAATTATGTAATTTTAATATTCACAATAATTTACAGAGCACGTTGCTTGCTAATTCAGTATTCTGTAGATTTCACGTATCTTCTATGCAAAAAAATTTGAGGTTACGTATCCCGAGCAATTATTGATTGTTTTAATGTGAAAAGAATTTCCGTGATGTAATTGTTCTTGATTTAACGTCTGGGAATAACAATTTAGAATTTTAAGGAAAAACCTTATTTACTCGACTTCTTCCAGACCATTTATTAAAATTATTGTATACAAAATGACGTTTCGGAATCAGACCGATTCCCTCATCAGATTATCTTTAACATTTCGCAGATAGTCGGTTAATATTATAAAATATAAACAGATAGGTGAAATCGAAGAAATTTTTCTCCCTCAAAAAAAGTGTATTAAGGCCATGTAATGAGTATAACAGCTGATCGAGTCAGTCCTGAGATAAATATTTTTCACCCATATTTAAAAATAAAAGTTTGAATATCGCGGAAAAATTTTCCGAAAAAAATATAAAAAATTGATTAGCATTTCGAACTCGAAAGTTCATTGCCTCACTACCCGATTCGGATAGTGTTTCTAGGTGGATAAATACTACCAGTGTGGGTCCACCACACCCACGGACGGGCCAACACCACGCAGTATTCCCCGAACGGTAACCCATCCAAGTACTAACCGCGCCCAACGCTGCTTAACTTCAGTGATCTTACGGGAACTGGTGTTTTCAGCGTGGTATTGCCGTTGGTATTTGGTATTTTTTTTTGTTGGTATTTCCGAAAATATTAAAAAATAGTAAATGACCATTTATGGCAAGGCACAGAGTTGGGGGAAGAAAAAAGTTTATTTATGAAAATTATAAGTATTGACCGATGCATTTCCGCTTCACGGAGGATAATTGGCAAACCGGTCGGTAATGTAGGCAATTTTCTTTCTCTCAAAAATTTTTTTTTATTCATTCAAATATTTAGGACCAAAGCCGACTTCCTTGGAGCCTTCTACTGAGCCTGCCAACATTTCAAAATGATATCTCATTCCGTGTGGACGTAAGTTTACAAATAAAAGTATCATACAATCTGTTTTACCCACAGACCCGTGGAAGTGCGAAGTTGCTTGCTGCGATAGTGCTGCTCTGAAACAGCTGATACGTATTTCAGACACGCACCAAATGGAAAATTGCTTTTAGTGTTCTGGAGCACGGTCGGTATTTCTCCAAATAAGTACAAAACTTTTTTCACAATTCCAAATATTTAGGACCAGAGCCGCTTTCCTTCGTGCCTTCTACTTAGCGTGCTAAATCTTCAGCACGATATCTTCTTCCGTGCGGACGTGCTCATTTTAAAATAATAATTAGTGATCAGAAAGTATGTAGAATTTAATTAATATCTTGATTACTCGAAGTTGAAAAATTTATATAATAGTTATGTTAAAAATTAAAAGATCAAAAATTGAATTTATAGGGATGACGGAGTGTGCACCTTGTGGGAGATGAAGTGTGGACCCACACTTGCAAAAAGTGGGTAGACCTTCTCCAACCCCCACATAATAAAACTTGGGAGGAGAAAGAAAAAAGGGAAAAAGAAATAGAGCGAAGAAAGGAGGCGGAATTGGACGTATACGTAAGGAGTGCCTTCAAGATAGAGAGAGAAGGAAATAGCAAAGCAAACAAAAATAAAATGGGAGAAAGAAAACAGTAAAGCCAATGCCATTGCCCAAGCTATAGGAAAAAAGCACTTGCAAAACGTGGAAAATATTGTTTTCGAAACAAGAGAAAGACTGGGGTTCAAGACACCAAAAGACATTAAAAGGGAGGGAAAAGAACAAGCATATTATAAAAAAGAATGGCTGAAGAAAAGAGAGGAAGCAATCCAATGTTGGTAGGAATTACAACAAAAATTAAGAGAAGAAAGAAAAGAAGCTGCGAAAAAGACCACTGAAGAAAAAAAAAAGTTAAAATCAAAGGAATTGGAACAAGAGCAGAAAGAAAAACAACAGAGAGAGGAGGAAAGATTTAAGAGAAGAGAAAAGAAAAGAACAGCAAAGGAGATTTGGAAAAAACTGTGGGTTAAGGGAAGATGTCTCCAAATTCCTGTAGAGGTGTACAAACGAAGCTCTGTTCAGAAAGAAATAAAATGATAATTAGAACTTAAGAATAAAATGACAATATCACTTATCATATACAGAAACAAAACATATATCACAGAATAATTAATTTGATACCCTTCACAGATACTACAGTGATAATTATTATTCATTTTAAGACTTCAACTGACACAGCAGTTATAATTAACTGAAATTCAATTTAAGTAAAACTTAATTTTGTATTTAAATAATAATAGTAGAAGGTGAAAACAAAATAAGGTTATTGGTTTGTGAAAAAAGAAATTAGATCAGGTGATAAAAGTAAATACGGCTATAAGAGGCCAGAGTAGAATCGTAATCAAAATAAAAATAGAAATTAGAAATAAGTTGATTTTCAGCAAGAAGAACCAAAGACGGCAAAACATCGGAAGAAGATATAAATGTGAAAGGAGAAGAATTAAAATAAACTTTTTTTTTTTTTTGAGAGAGAGAGGTAGGATTTTCTTTTAATTTGTTTCAGGAAGAAAAGGATGGGAATGTCGTCATTGTAGAAAGATAATTCCAGTGACACTGAACATCATCCATGACACATACTGTGATGAGATACCGAATCGAATGAAGAATCATCACGTGGTTCCGGATTCGACCAGAACTAAATATATAAAAGGAGGTTGGGTCGAAACAAAGGAAGAATTTAAAAACATCATACAAATGTCATTCAACAAAGAGGAACTTGAACAAATAGAAGGAAGGAAGACAACACATAACGCAGAAAACGAGAGGAAGGAAACAAATGGGGAAGATGAGTCGTACATACAACTGGACTTAACGGAAGAGGAATTCTTATGCACATTTAATGAGGAACTAAAAAAGACAGAAGAATTGCTAAAACAATAAACCTCGTTCCAAACAGAGGGGGGGGGGAGGTTGTAACGGAGTTACAAGCACCCCGGTAATGTACGACCCTGTAGGCTTAGAACCAGGAGTGGGGAGAGGACTAACTTCCTGGTTCAAATACCAAAATCTGCATCCTCAAACGGACAGTCTTGTGCTACCTGAAATATACCCGGTAACACCCTTCGTTTCGCGCTTTTCTGTACGTGAACCCGGTTTGGGATAACTTATCCGTGCTTGACCCAATCAACCTCTTCAAAGACGCCACTCTCACCACCTCCTAGAAATTGTCTGCCACCATCCTGACACCATCAGCTTTCACCCCCTGCACTTGGGCTAAGCTGTCGAGACTCCACATCGCTTGTGGGGCAGCAGGACCCACCAACCTCTGTAAGTTAGGTTAAATAAACCCAAATTTACAGTTAACAGCCACTATATATCATTTACTACACCCGCTTCTCGACGTTCCACCTTCTTCCCATCCCTTAATTTGCAAGATCCCTCACATAGTGTAGTTTGAAGTTCGTATTTTACTGCTTTTATCCATAAACGGCCGCGAGCGTTGTGGGCGACAACAGTCGCCTCTGGATTTCATTATTCGACTTCAAAATACATTTCTTCTCTGAAATCACTTGCTTTCATGGTTAGGATGATACCTGGCTATCAGACATCGAAATTGAATGTTATTTGCTTGTTTTATAAACAAATTATATAAACAAATGCAGAGTTTGAGTATTTCTAGGCGAAAAAAAAACCGTTTATTATTCTGACCTTGTTACAATTACATTGCCAATGATGTTACCTGGAAAATTGTTGCCAGTCATCAACATTTGTTGATTTCATAAACAAAGTATATAAAAAAATGCACATTTTGGGCGTTTTCAGGCGAAAATAAACCATTTTTCTTATGACCTTGTTGAAATTATATTGCCAATGATGTTTTCTAAACAAATTTCTGCCGCCGATCAATATTTTTCCATTTTATGAACCGAAGATATTCTTCAATTCTTTAAACAATAAATAATAATCATTCGCTTGCAGCTCTTGATAGGGCAGGTGGATAAATATATTGTTTTTGGGAATCTCTTTCACTGTGTAATTATATGTTACAGAAAATGCTGATGATTTGAAATAGGTTGCAGAGGAGGATTTCAGTATTTTTGAAAACAGTGAAGGGATTTTCAATTCCACAGACAAGGACGAATCGGAAAATTTGAAGATCAATAAGATTGCCGAAGGAGATCATCTCGTGGAAGTCGTCAATCAACAGGACATTAATTTACAAACATGTCAAATTATTGATTATTGCTACGAATTTTCAATCGAGGACGACTTAGATTGTGACGATCTCATCAAAAATCGGACCTATGTTCCTGAATCGGACGTAGGTGAAGAGAAAGATGGAGCCACCGAAGACCGTAGGGATGTTGGGATGTCGGGACAAGAAGCAGGGATGCCTGAGGAGGAGCAGCGGTCTCAGCAATACAAAAGTTTTTCTTCCTCGTTTACTATATCCGGAATATCTGCAGTTTCAGAAATAGGATTGAAGCCTGCGATGTCCGAAGGTTAAAAGGGACAAAGTAAGCCTCACTTTTATTTTTTCTGCCATACATTACAACCAAATTATATTAAAGGACAGTTGATAACCGTGAGGAGAGTGCAGCAAGGAAAGGAGAAGACAGCATCGGCGTTCACAAACTACCCTTATTGCGAAGGACAGTATGTTAAGACTAATATTCGGCACCGCTACCTGAAATGCACAGGAACTCCTTTGGCTAATGCGAGGACACTTTTACAGGAAGCTTCAAGGAAGGTGCAGCGTGTGCACCAGGACGCAAATCACAAAATGCGAACGAGTATTTTACCAATTTTAACTGACACTTGGGACATTTCGCCTATAATAAGTTACGATCAGCTAATAATTTTATACGGAAATTTGCTAAGTGTCCATCTGAAAGAGCGCCATCAGGACAATTTTATTCGGGCGCAGTTAGGGCTGCTGGCATGCTTTTTAAAAGCCTTGAGGGGAATTGCCACAAGTGTCGAGGATCTAGCGTCAGCGTTTCATCCCACTCTGTTCCAAAAAAGTTCTGCATGGTGCCAATATAGTTGCCCAATTCGAAGAAGAGACACAGATTTATAGAAAACCGAGCAATGCTTCATCATTGGGAACAGCTTTACGGATATGTGCAGAAATCCTCATCATGGAATACATCATCTCTAAATTTGTACATTGATGATGAACAAGAGTCTGCATATAATTTGCTGCAGACTGGATACTCGTACCAAGCATGGCTGCGTGTATCCGAAATGGTACTTTTCCATCTAATCGTCCGTAATAGGCGCAGAAGAGGAGAGATGCAGTTTTTAAAAATGCCTGATTTCAAAAAAGTAGGACGGTTGACTGACGAAGTATACCAGGAATTGTCCGCAGAGCAACAGAAGGTTGCTAACAATTTCATCAGACTTCTGATAAGGGGAAAACTAAATCGACCAGTACCGCTGCTAATAAACCTGAACACGATGAAATGCATGAATTTAATGCAGAAGTATCGCCAGGAAGCTGGTGTTTTGGAAGAAAGCGACTACTTCTTCGCACTCCCGAGTACAGGGAAAAACACGCATAAAGCCATTGATGCGTGCAAGCTGATGAGGAAGACCACCGAATTATGTGGAGCAAATAAGCCGAAAACTTTGCGTTGCACAGAAATAAGGCAGCAAATGGCCACAAAAGTTGTGGCAATGGAAATGAATGAGGTCGATGTGGAACACGTGGCTGGCTTCATTGGCCACGAAAAAGATGTCCACAAACGAATTTATCGCCAACCAACGATCGCTGTGGACATTTTAAAAATGTCTAAGATCTTAAGAAATCTTCAAAGTCCTGGTCCTTCAGGACCACAAGCGAGTGGTTCTTTGGAGTTGAGAAATGATCCCATCGTCTGCCAAGGTGAGAAATATTTTAATTTACCTCATTGATTTTGTTTTTTAGGGTTACGTACTGTACTAAAAATAGATTCTTCTTCAATATATTTTCCAGGAAACAAAGGTAGAAGAAGATCAGACGATTCAAGTAAAGGAGAATCTTTTCTGAGTGAATCTAATGCTAAACGAGTAAAACATTCAGCGGAATCCTTCAATCGTTCTTGTGAGTATATTTTTAATTTAATAATTTTTTTTAGAATGAAAGATCTGTATTCAGAAGACATTATAAGTATTTAAATGAACTTTCACCGCCGTAGGAAATGTACGGAAAAAACACCCTGGTCTTCCGAGCAAGTCGGAACTATAAAAAAAACCGTTCGAAGACAACACTGTAAAAACTAGGCATTCATTTTGATCTGGGATCCTTTCTTGGGCGTTCTAATATGATCTCACAAATAGTCTATTTTAGAACCAGTTTCTGTCGCGAACTTCAGCCCTATGGGTTACCTTGGTTTCTAAACTGTTTTAATACCAAATTAAGTTCTAAATCGAAAACAAGTTTTTACAGTGAACATTTCAAAGAAGACTGCCCCTACTGCACAACAAATCAGGGATGTGCTGAAGCAGTATCCGTCATAAAAATGCATTTCAATCTTCTTATTATTGTTGTTCATGTTTAAATTTACAATATGTACGCTCCAAAAGCGAACAGCTGCGTTAACATTGCGTGCTCGAGGCGCGAGTATAACGAAACGAGAATTTGGATGAATTGCAAATTTTTCGAAAATGTTATCATCACAAAGCTTACTCTATAGTCAATGTGGAAGCAAAAAGAGTTGCATATTCCCTGAACGCTATAAAAGGAACAATTTTCCAAAAAGCTTATAAATTTTTGACATCGGCATAGCTATAAAAAATGTTACGACTCGAGCTCGAATAAAATAGCACATTATTCTTTTAGGCAGGTTTAAAAAAAAATTATCTCTTGAAGTAGAACATCATCAAGGAGTTCATGCAAATAAAAAGAAACAGACGAAATCACAAAAACACTCGCCAATATAACCTCAAACCAACCTACTTGTCATCTACTTGTGTTCAAGAGGTTAAAGATGGAGCCACACTGAAAACAGTTGCACAGCCAAGTTCATGGCGCTGCAACCAAGAGCTAGTCTGCTTTAAAATCTTCTCACGAAACCTTCCGACACCCTGCGCTTCAGAAATCGTAAAATATTTCTAAAAATTGCAACTCTTAACGTGTATCAACTCTAAGAAAAAATCTTCGTATTACTTTCAAGCAGGATTTTAAAACTTTTTTATCTTTTCAAGTACAACATTATCAAGCAGCTTGTGTAAATTAAACGAAATTTGATATATTTACATCAGATGAATAACATGAGTAATATCGTATCATTTACAGTAATTTAGATTCCACGACCGGTGGTACTATCCACGACGTCTGGTAGAGTTCAAGAATTCTGATATATATCAGCTTTCAAATCTTTTTACGAAACTTTCCGACCTTCATGCTTCAGAAATCGTAAAATATTGTTGAAAGCTGCAATTTTTGAAAAATATCAGCTATAATAAAATAGCACAGTATTTATCATCAATATTTTTATCTATTGTTGCTAGCAACCCGTACGCATGGTTGGATGAAGCTGTTTTTTCTTGACCGTTCAAATAAAAAATAATCAAATTACAGTTTTGTGAGAAATATAAAGTTATCTCAATAATGTATACAATTTTCGTTTTTTTTATTTTTTTATTTTGTAAATGCTATATCTCTGGTTATTTTCATTTTAGCAAAAAAGTCGTGAAAGATAAGTTGCTCGTATTTCTTCGTACTATGATCAACCGTTCACAAAATTTTCATATCTTGAAAGAAGTGGCCCTGAAAATTTTTAAAATGCTTTAACTTTCTGAATTTTCATCCACAATAGGTGGTTAACGAACTTGATCTTTCTTTTTAGGCCCTCAAACTGCTTGCCAGAGCACAATGTGATCCGATTAGTTTTTCGAAAGTTATCCGATATACAGACGACGACAACAACAACGACAGACAGATACCTATTCCCTCAATCCTGTAGAAGGTCTAATTTTTAAAACTGCTCATGAATTTCATACTTTGGTTTAGGTATGAAAAGTCGGTTCTTTGTAGAATCGACGAAAAGTTGAAAACTACGTTGTTAGTATTTCATGTAAGTTAAGCTATAAATTATAAAAATATAACATTTACATGGAAATTTCAAATGTCAAAAAGGAAATATTTTGGCATATATTATTATTACTATATTATTATTATATATTATTATTGATGGAGCCTGCTCAGTATTTCTAGATTTTTAAGTACTGAAAGTTAATTTGAACAAAAATTCGAAATTTGAGTTGGTTTTTTTGGCTTCATTATATACGTTTTACATAGAAAGAGGAAATAATTTACTTAAGGTTCTATCGACCTTAAGGAACACATTCTCATCAAGACACTCGTGCTTCGCGCTCGATATTCAGTTTTAAAAATCATGTAAACCTTGCGCTTCACGCTCGTTTCTGTTCATCGTTTAATGGAAATCCAAAAGTTTGAGCGCGCTGACAGCGCGCGATTTGGTTGTCGCACTTCGCAAGGACAATATGTTTTCTTCTATGCTCTTCAGATAAAAGTGACTAAATTTGTATTTGATTTAAAATAAAGAAGGAAATTCCTTCACTTCAGCGTACATTTCCGTATGTTTCTAATAAATCATACAATCAGAAAGATTTCTTCCAACTATCTGAAAAGGGGCGAAAAAAAGTATCTAAGTTGTTTTTGGAACATATATATGATAAATTTTTTAATGATTAATGAAAAATGGACATTTGCAAAAAACCGGGGGGGGGGGGAAGGGGGGTCAAATTTTACACAAATCTAATACCTTCTCTGGATGAAAATGTAAAAATCGAATAAATTCTTCGAATTTTAAAGTACCATGAGCATTAATTATTATTATACCATTAGGCCATTTCCCTTTCGGGGTAGGCGTGACTCGCTCGGTTGAAAAATAGTAATATGGGGAAGGAGGTATAGATTTTTTTTAGTTTTAGGCTTTTGTTTCAGGCGTCATTCACTCTACTCACATTCTTTTTATAAACTATTTGTCGCCACACTTTTCTGTCCTGGCATAATTCTCTAGCTTCCTTCACTAAGAGCCTGCATTTGCCTCAACCTCTGTTTCTCTGTTTCTTTGGTTATTAATTTTATCAGTAAAGATCAAGTCCAGCTGCGAGAACGCTCGCGAAATTCTCTCAAAATTCGAGAAATCAGCAGTTACCAAAGGTTCGCGAACGCGAATCGGCATCTGTTGAATGATAGTGTAATGCATCTCGTAAGCTTCGATTTGAGGTGAAAAATATTGGGCGTCTTCAATTTGATCTGAAAAGTAAGTTTGCAAATTGCCTTTATTTGAGTCGAAGCGCTTCGCTAACCAATTGGGCTTGATTTACACTCTCATTGGAATAGTATGAAATTCGACTGAAAATTTCGTGTGCTTTTGAAGAAATTAATTGGGATTTTGAATCTCCTCAAACTTTGGTGGCTTGATGTCAATGTAATGGACCGAAGACCATCAACCAGGGTCTGAGTTAAACGATTATCCTGTGCATTTTCAGAATGTCCTGGAGTTTGTCTACGCAATTGTGCTAATTGATTATTTTCCGTGCTATTCAATCGCCGCAATCTTAAAACTCTTTCTTTCATTTGTTCAGGGTTCATGGCATTCAACAAATCATCATTTAGAGTCATGATTTCACTATTTAGAATTTGACTTTGAATATTGCTAGATTTCTCACTATTACATTTAGATTTTTCTATGGATGGAAGCAAAACACCAAGCTAAGATCTTAATTTCTTCGGACCATCACACACGCGGGGAAGCATATTTTGTGGAGAAAAAAGAATTCGCTAATTTTAAAGAATTGTAAGTTAATTAAAAAAAATGGTGTCATTCATATTGAATCTACGGGAATTTTCTTCGCTTCAATTGCAGTTTTGGTAGAGATAACGTTCGATGAACAAAAATGTAATTTTCTGAAATCTTTATTCAAATTGTGAGTAGACGATGAAATAGTTCGTTATATGGTATAATTTGTTCTCTAACATATACTGCGACCTTGAATAAAAAATCCTTGTCAAGAATCTCTTGCCGTATACATACTATGTACCGAGTTTTACAATTAAGCTATTCTTGTTTATTTAACTTTTTCACTGCCTATGCGATTTAGCAACTAACATTGCTATTTCATAATCATTTCGATTTTGCTTTGTAATGAATAATCTACTTTATTGGATTCTGGAACGAAGATTCTCTGGTAAATCCAGAAAAAGATTTATTTGAATGAACTATATTTTGCTTCAATCAACCTTCGAATATGTTTTTTTTTATATAGACAAAAAAATACTGAGCTGATTCAAGAAAAAGCGATATAAAAATTTTGTCGATTATTCCATATCTTTTGATCCAAAATTACCAAAAGGAAGACAGTTGATCATTGAATTCTATATAAATTTTTCATTCCCTGAAACGCAAAAGCTTACATATTTTAAAAGTACACTCGTAACGCCTTCAATCCAAGAGATAAGAACTATACGGAAGGTTATATAAGCTGATGATGCAGTGAAATCGTCAGTAGTTACGTTGTTCATCAAATTCGTCATTAGTAAATTAGTTAGCTGCTCCTACAATTAGAAAATATGAAGATTGTCTGGGCTCTAAGCTTACCCTTGGTGGTGATCTTCAATTTTATTGGTGAATATAATAATGAAATTCAAAATAATAGAATAAATATATTATAAGCAAATTTGCTTGCAATAAAAATATGTTATATAATATATCTATGATTTAAGGTAAATTTTCTCAAGATTTCGTACGTCTACGTACATAAAAAAAAGATTTCACACAGTAAATATGTCAAGTTATGTTTATTATTGAAAGATTTCAGTTGTTTCTGTATGTATTTGTAACAATATTCTTTATTCATTGAAAAAGATTCCCGAGGGCTAAGTAGCCCTCTAAGAAACAGTATATTACAAATTTGTGCAAGCACTGATCGTGTATTTCTAATATCGTATGGTACTTCATTCCATAACCGGACACCTCTTACTATGAATGACTGTTGAAGCTGACACGTTGTGTGGACAGAAGTTTTAAGGATGTCATGTCTTTTCCAAAGCTTAGACTGTAGCGGAGGGTCTCTGTCTACAAATTGGAAAAGCTAAGTAGATCCGTAAGAGCTTTATTCTGGAAATTAGTATGGAGCAAATTACCGATAAAGAATTGTCTCATCTTAGGAACATTAGGCAGATCAGCCTTAAGTTTGTTGAGAGTTATGTGTTCGTATGTAGGCAAATTGTTGATAAAAACAAACACAGGCATTGAATGTAAGCTCGAGCTTCGGGCAAGAATAGACTGTTATCAAAAGGTATCCGGGTGGAAACGATGCTAAAGTTTCGAGCGACGGAGATGAAGTAGGTCCAACGAGAACTGCCTGAGTTTTGCCCGGGTTAAAAGTGCGTCCATTCTTTCACACCAAGAGGATAACGCGATTGATATTCACCTAGACTAGAACAAGTAATCTTCGTAAAGAAATTGGTCCCAATGAATAAATTTTGAAATCATCAGCATTTTCGTCTAGGCTGCAATGTTGAAGTTCACTTCTAACGTCAGAGGTGAACAGGTTGAAGAGAAGAGGTGACAGAATGGAGTCCTCAAGAACCTCACTCTTGACCTTCCGCCAATTAGAAAGCCCACCACTACTATTAATAATTCGGTGAGACCTGTGATGAATTCCAGACGATTTCGAGATTTTCTGAAATATGTTTAGGTGAACTTAAAACATCATGGAGCTTAAGAATCTCAAATGAGTTTTCAACTAAATTATCATATTTTAACCAAAAAGATGATTTCTAACTGGGTAACATGACCTCAAGCTTTTTTTATGACAAGCCAATCTGAATTGTCAATTATATGCGCAGTCACGACTAATGATATACGAATATACAATTGCATACCTTGAGAAAAATGTAATCCTCTGTTTCTTGTTTCAGAATTAAGCTCGCAATTCGAGTGTTTGCCGAATGGTGACCCAATTCCTGATGTTTCTCGATCCGGACCTGCTGCTTCTTCTAACAGACAGTCTCCTGAAAAGTCACTTCCTCCTGCCAGACCTCATTCTTCTGTCCGGCCTGCTCCACCTGCCAAGCCTTCTCTTCGCGTCAGGTCCAGGTCCCCTCATGCCAGGGATACTTCTTCTCTCATACTTGGATTTGCACCTGAAGAACTTAGATTTATTCGACTCATTCCCGAGAAAAATCCTGACCGGGTATTCGAACTTCAAAGATACACTTTTCCTCTCGATAAATTAGTTAAATTGAGAAAGCACCTTAATGCCTTTCAGGCCATGCCAACTGACGAACAAATTGTATTATCAACATCCAATGGTGATGTATTTGCAATATTGGAAAAGTTATCAAACGGATGCACGATTTTTCGTGCAATATTCTTACACGTTACAGCTTTGGGAAAAAGGGCAAAACATAACATCCACAGCGGTGCTTTTGAAGCAATGACCCCGGAAGAAATCGCGGATTCTCCAGTAGGTTTCCAAAAGCCAATAGCGAAGCATTTTAGAGTATTTCGTGTGTAAACCACAATCCTTCACACCGTTACTTCGATTGAAAAATTCTTTTCAGTGCCGTCAATGGGGCGGAAAATGATTGTAAATTTCTTTTCGACCGGGAATTTTACAAGTTCTCAGAAGAAAATGTATCCAATCACTTGAAATATCACAAATTTCATACATATCATAAGATATAATGTACACGATTTCAACTTTTTTATTTAATGTTATTTGGAAGCGTTTGTATTCAATAACAAATGCTTAAAATAATATTGAATTTTTTGTGAATAAATGAGTAAATCAAAATGCTTTCGTGGGGTTTCGCAGCGATGAGTCACTTTATTCGCACAAATATTCAATAATTTATGGACAAAAGTAGTTTCTTTGATTGAATTATTTATAGTTTGTACATAAATTGGTATTTTATTAATGAATTGTATGAACAATCATTCATATCA
The DNA here is from genome assembly GCA_932178445.1 of Andricus quercusramuli. NCBI lineage: Eukaryota > Metazoa > Arthropoda > Insecta > Hymenoptera > Cynipidae > Andricus > Andricus quercusramuli. Next base: position 183,979 of record CAKNXH010000379.1, read on the forward strand.
AGTATGCATGATGAAAGCAATAAAATTATTTTTACGGAAACGGTCATTGTGACGAGGTGAAAAACGTTTTTTCTCACTTATCCTATTAAATGTAAACAATCCCTCATCAGTTCTGTGAGGTTAGAATAATTTAGAAAATATTTATCATAAGAATTCGCCACGTTTTTTCTGCTGTCCCACCCACGCTAAAACTCGAAGCGGAGGCCCAATTCTACAAGGGCACTTTCGATACATTGTATAAGAATGTTTATTTATATTTCCTTTTTTCCGTATATTGAAACTGTCAACGAGAGAGAAGGTTGACATCGAATGTCGTCTGCCAGACCACGGTACCGAGATCGGCAGGCAAGATCCTCATGAGGAAGAAAGAGAGTGTATCCGGATACATTATCCTTGTCTATCTACTCGCATGTGACATTCAAGCCTGCATCTTGGTCGGGCGAGGAGGAGGTCCAAATCACTACGCAAGACAAGGAGAGACAAACTACATTGTCTCTGTTACTCTCCAGAGGAGCTTCCAGTAAGCCACCATATTGGATAGGGTGCACTAAGATAAACTCACGGCTCGAACAAGAGAGAGAACCAAACCAACAATCGCCAGCCTCCAACTATCTGTTGGAAATGGCAAAAGGGAGCCGGAACTGGTGGACGTATCGGGGAAATCAACCCCCAATTAACTTTATATATAAAGGTTCCGAATCGAGAAAAATGAAAGAAACCTAGAACTCACTCCGACCCTTAGGATTTCTCCCTTAACAACTGCTTTTATTATTTTGCCGCCAGAAAATGCAACAAGCTTCCCACCGAGATGGCGGACCAACTGTAAATCCTAACGCGGTGATTGGCTGCCGACGTCGACTGGAATGGAAGGAGCGCAACCGTTGCGTGTCCTGTCACTTTCGCTCCGAGTGCCAGACAGTCAAGACCATGATCCAACCCACTCATGGTCTAGATAAAAAAAACGTTCCGTTTTCGTCAAACTCGCGCATACCAACTCCACGGCCATCTTGGTTAACATTCATTATAGCCGCCAGCTGTACATCTATTCAATATGGCAGTGTAGCTTGTATCGTGACTGATTGGTTGCAATTTTTTCTACTTGCGCGTGGCTAGACCTGGTGAGAATTGGATCATGGTCAAGACCGCGTTCTAACTGCGGCGTTAATTTTGTTGTTAGTAATTGTAAAATTGGTCGATAGATATTGAAAAGTTTGATTATCCATGGATTTAACCTTCCGGCGGGCGCGTGGCCGCCCTGCTTGCGGAACAACCAGAGTTGTTTCAATTTCGGTGGGAAGGAAATGGGTAAATGCGTTGAGGGTAGGATGTAATCCTAGTTCACACTATTTTCGATGGATTCGAATGCAGAGGACTCGTCAAAAAAATTTCTGTCAGTCGCATTCCGTCTGTCAAAGTCAGCAGTCGAGATCCGCCGGACGGAGTGACGCGCGCGCCTGTTTCGTGGATACCTCCACCGCACGTAGTGAGGTGCGCGTTTATGTTAAATGTTAAGTGTTTATTGCGGTTCAATGTTTTCAAATAAATTGCGATTCATTCAGAATAATGTTTTTCTTCGAAATAATCCCTTCTAATGTAACTCCACAAGACGCGCCCGCCGGAAGGTTAAAGATGGCTCTCCATAAGGATTTTGTAAAGGTAAAGAGGGTTTGACGGAACGCAGCGCCATCCATGATGATGAGGGGAAGTTCCGTCAAAGCGTTTTGTGCCGATACTGAAATGCTTTGTTAATTGTGCGCGTTTCTCGACTCTGTTGGTTTCTACAAGTTCTTTGTTACTTTTTAACTACCGCGATTCAGGCAAGATTTCGACTGCTAGGAATTCACCATGTGGTCGGTAATTTTGAATTATCTCCGCGAGGGTTAGTGACCGCGTTATAATGGCAAGATTGTTGGAACCGCGTCTTTCTCTTCTTTCCTATATAAATTGACTTACAAGTCCATGTAAATTTTCGCACACTCGTCGAATGTATAGCCTTGATTATATCTTCCTGAAATTTTGTTAGGAGCTCTTACCGAGACGATTTACCTAGACTTAGGTTTTCTAGTATCGTAAATCATTGAACCTACTTTTTTTTAATGAATCATTGATTTGCATCATTTGAATGTGGCGCTTAAAATTCATTACGGTTAGGAAAAATCCACCCCCTGAGATTTATTATAGAATTGTATAAGATTTTACAGGATATTGTTAAGATCTCTCAGAATGAAAAGATTTTATTATAAAAGAACTTTCTTGTCACTAGCGCCTGATTGGATAGACGATCGTAATCATTATTTTCCTGCTAGTGGCTGGCGCCCTAGGCTTTAAATCATTCGATGATATAAATTTTTTTTTGTTAGCTGTAAAACTAACGACGAGCCATTTTAGTCCGGGTGGATTTGAAACGTGCAAAAATCTTCTCTGACGTCATATATTACTAGAAGCTGAAACCGAAGTATATTTTTAGAAAATTTTGAAACTTTTTAAGAAGTTTGAAAGGTATAATGAAATGAATAAAAACTTTTCTCAGATTTTTGGGAAAATGTGTAATGCTTCTTAACATTAAAAATTTTAGAAGAATTCTAAAAATATTGTAAAAATCTTCAACATTCTCAGGTAGTTTTTGTATTCTGAAAGATTTTCCTAAACTTTAGGAATAACTTCCTTCAGTTGAAAATATTTCATGAAAATTTATCTTTTCTCTTTGAAGAATTCATTTACTTATTGGAAATTCAAATAATTTTTTAATAATTCAATTATTTTATTGAGAATTCAACTGTGCTGTTGATAATTCTTTATTATGGATAGAAAATTCCTTTTTTTTAATTAAAAATCCAACTAGCTTCTAAAAAATGTATCTTTTTGGTTTGAATATTCAACTATTCAGGTAAAATTCGATTATTTCATGAAGAAATTATCCCTTTTGCTTGAAGGCTATAATGACGCAATCATTTTAGATTTGTCACAGAAATAATGTAAATATCAAATATGTGCGCAATACCTGCCAGAGATTTTAATTCTTTGAACACTCAAGATTCACTTTTATTTCTTAATTGCTTTTTTATTGAGTGAATATGAATGATATTCGAATAATATGAAGCAATCATATCTTTACCAACTGTGTATTATTTTATCAACGTTCTTTGTTGAAAATACGTTTCCTTAGAATCCACCTGAGGTAATATTGCCAATCAGTCAACAACATTGTAAACCCATTTATCCAAAATTATATTACAAATTCAAAGTGTAGCAATTACAACGAAATAATATAATAACGTTATGAAAACGTCAATGTTGGTATAAGTGGATTAGTATTGGATTTTCTCCAATTCTGTAGATTGTAGAAAGATATCCATAAAAATAGTTTTTTTGCAACACCCACCTCGAATGTGAGGACTCTCGAGCCTCTGAATGATATGATAAAGTACTTCAATCCAGCAAACTCTGCGGGAATAATAATGGGAATAATTATTGAAAATGAAGAAAATTTTTCACGTCCACGTAAATATAAAATAGAACTCACACAGCACATATGGCAATTAATATATCACAGATCTGCAAAAAATGGGTTGCGATTGTTGCTCGCCAACTGAGGGTCATTTCCGATGTAATGTTCTGCGTAGAATCCGAATCCGGGGACAAAATTTTCACGGCACGTCAGGTTTTTGAGATATCCTAACCTAAATGTGCGAAAAATGCGTTTTTTTTGTATATTTGAGGTTATGTTACATCGCAAAAATTTTATTTTTCTAAAATCGTCTTATGCCATATAAAAGTACAATTATAAAGCTTTTAAAAGCTTTTTAAAATTTTAGATATAATTTTTCTTTGCAGAGATATCCTTAAATGAAGTTTATTACTTTGATGATTACATGACCGCAGTACTAAAATTTAAAACACTTCTTGAGATTGTGGAAGTGATATATTTCTATGTTTTCTGTGCCACTGAATCCAAATATGAGCACAAAACTATCTTATTACCTAAAATTACTTAGATTTCCTAACCTAAAAGTGCAAAATCTACGATTTTTGGTTAACCTATTATTTATTTCTGAATTTAATGCAGTTCTAAAACATAAGACGCTCACTGAAATTGTGATTTGTTTCTGAATTTCATGCATTTGTAAAACATAAGACACTCACTCACATTGTCAATTGTTTCTAAATCGCATGGAGTTGTGAAACATAAGACGATCACTCATATTTCGTTCGTTTCTGAATTTCATGCAGTTCTAAAACATAAGACGCTCACTCACATTGTCGTGCGTATCTGTCCCACCATTAAGGTTGCTTCTGAAAAAATTCTTCGTTCTCACTGCTATCTTTTCAGCAAAGATTTATCGTCGAGCAGTTTTTCAGCAGCCGTTTTCACGAAACTGCTTGCAATATGTTTTTCTTCGGGGTTTCTAATCAGCCGTTTGCAGGTCGACCTTTAATATTTTCCAGTATTTTCTATCAGTTTTTTTACGGCTGCTTCTTCTTCATGATGGACTCCCGGAAGTGTTTGAATGAACATTTTACAAAAATTATTTCGAGATATCGATTTCTAGCCAAGATAAATCTTGGGATCCACACAAAGCTTGCAAATCATGAGTGGAGACTTTAAGACGCTGGAATAATGCCAAAAATTCAGTTACACCAATGCCTTTTAAAACATCAATGTTATGGCGTGAGCTTTCTCATCACGATGAGTGCTATTTTTGTTTAACTACAACTTCTGGCTTTAATACTAACAATTGTCATAAGATTAAGTACCCAAATGTATCGAGTGTTACAAAACCCGTGATGATGAATCCGGCGATATTCCTCCAAACCCTCCAAGTTGGAAGCCAAGTACCGATAACGGTACTGGCAGTGAGAATAGAGATCTCTAAGAATCTGAATATAAAGATTCTTGTGATATTAAAGATTCTGATTCGCTTCCGGTTCTTTTTGACCAAGCTGCGCTAAATGACTTAGTCAGAGACTTAGGCTTACCTAAAGATAAATCTGAGCTACTAGGTTCACGGCTCAAAGAGAGGAATCTTCTTGCCCCTGGAACTACATTCTCTTGGTATAGACATCGAGAGAAGACATTTACTGAGTTCTTTTCCAAATGTGACAATTATGTTTACTGCAATGACGTTGGTGCTTCAATGCAAAAATGTGGGCTGTCATATGATCCTTCTAATTGGAGGTTGTTCATTGACTCCTCTAAAACAAGTTTGAAAGTAGTTTTGCTACACAACTCTAATAAATACGCTTCCTTGCCTATTGCTCATTCCGTTCACTTAAAAGAGTCATATAAAAATGTTGAAACTATGCTCGAAGCTATTCAGTATGAAGAGCACAAGTGGGATGTATGTGGAGTTTTGAAAATTGCTGGTATACTTCTTGGACAACAATCAGGTTTTACAAAGAACCCATGTTTTATATGCTTATGGGATAGCAGAGATAGGAAGCAGCACTATATTAGAAAGGACTGACCTACTCGCACTTCCCTCATACCAGGCGATCCTAATATTTTAGAAGATCCTGTGATTGATGCAAAAAAAAAATTAGTACCACCACTCCATATCAAATTGGGGATAATAAAGCAATTTGTGTAGGCTCTTGATAAAAATGGTACTTCTTTCAAGTACCTTGTAGAAAAATATCCCAACCTGAGTGATGCAAAGATAAAAGAAGGGATATTTGTAGGCCCACAGATTCGCGATTTGTTGAAAACAAATGATTCTGAAAAGGTGATGAGTCCGAAAGAAAAAAAGCTTGGATAAGCTTTAAAAAAGTTATGGATGGCTTTTTGGGGAATAAAAAGCTCATAATTACGAGGAGCTGATAAAAGGACTGCTAACAAGCTTCAAAAACTTGGGTTGTAATATGAGCATCAAGTTGCACTTTTTACATTCTCATTTAGATTGGTTTCCTGACGACTTAGGTGATGTAAGTGAAGAGCAAGGAGCGAGTTTTCACCAAGACATAAGAGAAATGGAAAGGCGCTATCAAGGAAAATGGTCAACAGCTATGCTATCCGACTATTGCTGGTCACTTCAACGCGATGAGCCACATGCACAACATAAAAGACGATCTGGCACAAGATCCTTGGAACAAAAGCAAAAGAGATACCACAAAAGTCAAGAAGGTTAGATGTAGTTTTCAAATTTCTATGCCATGGCCGCAGGTTTAAAGATTGAATGTTCCAGGACATGAAATACAGGTTACCACATAAACATAGGTTTATACATAGGTTAGGGAATCTGAGTAATTTTAGGTAATCCGATAGTTTTGTGCTCAGATTTGAATTCAGCGACCCAGAAAACATAGAAATATATCATTTCCACAATCTCAAGAAGTGTTTTCAATTTTAGTACTGCGGTAATGTAATCATCAAAGTACTAAATTTCATTTAAGGATATCTCTGCAAAGAAAAATGATATCTTAAATTTCAAAAAAGCTTTTCAAAGCTTGATAGTTGTACGTTTAGATGGCATAAGCCGATTTTAGAAAAATAAAATTTTCTCGATGTAACATAACCGTAAATATACCAAACGTACCTAACGTACTGGGAAAATTCTGACCCCGGATTCGGATTCTACGCAGAAAATTGCATCGGAAATGAACCTCGGTTTGGCAACAACAAGCGCAACCCATTTTTTGCAGATCTGTGATTTAGTAATGTGAGATTTCAGATATTTTTTGTATGAACATATTAAATTGAAGTAATAATATCAAAATATAATTAAAACATAAAAAATGGCCTGTATATGAAAAAAACATTAGGTAGAAAGTAAGGAATAAGAATTTGATAGGTGAATTCGATTGTAAGAAATATTTATTGATTTTCCTATGAAGATTCCTCTGAAAATGTTTGCGAGAAAAGTGAATCTGAAACTGTAAAAGTTTTTCAAGTGAGTACAGCGACACCATTCTTCTAGCTAAATCCTCAGGCATCTCCAGCCCCCTACCCCATGTTTCATATTCTTCCCCATGTAAAGCACAGGAATAAATTCATTAGTTGTCGTTTTTTTAAACACAAAGGTAGTAAAAAATAAGTCCCAAATTCTCAACTTATGACTGACCTGATATTTCTAAAGCAAGGAATGTTTTAGAAAATTCTCAACTTTAAGGTGGGAGAAAAATGCCAATTTTTCTATATCGGAATATATTGGAATCGTTGAATTTTCAACTAAAAAAGGCACGGTGTTAACCAAAAAGATAATTGTTCATCCAAAAAGATGATTTTCGAAACAAAAATGATAAATCATGAATGAAAAAAATGCATTTTCAACAAAGAAGATAAAATTTTAGCCAAGTAGTTTAATTTTCGACTAGAGAAGATAATGTTCCCATTAAAAATAGAATAGTTTAATTTGAAATTAAAAAATTCACTTCTAATAGACAGAAGTTCTAAACTGAAATGATGAATCTTAAAAAGAAAGATGGATTTTTAACGATAGAGGTTGATGTTTTATACCAAAAAGTCGAACTTTCAAGCAGGATACATGAATTTTCAACAAAATATTTGAAATCTCCTGGCAGGTATTCTCCTGAAAGGTCTCTTTTCCCCGCCAGGCCTCATCCTTTTGTTCAGTCTCTTCCACCTCTTCGTGCCAGGTCCAGGTCTCCTCCTGCCTCGGATCCCTCGTTTCTCATACTTGGATTGAAAAATGAAGAACTTATATTTGTTCGACTTATTTCCCAGAAAAATCCCAACCGGATATTCAAACTTCAAAGATACACTTTTACTCTCGATAATTGAATTCGATTGAGAAAGCCCGGTAACAATACTCTTTACCACATTTCAACTGAAGAACAAATTGTATTATCGACATCCAGTGGTAACGTATGTGCAAAATTAATGAAATTAGATTAAAATGCATAGAATTCCTGAAGATAAAACAAGAATCCAACGATCAAATTTTGGCAACTACCACGAAATGCTTCTATTGCAATTTCTAAAAACAAAACAAAAATTGATTTTTTCGGAAAAAATTAAAAAGAAGAAAGAAAAATGAGAAGGCAACCAACCAAATCCCCTCCCTTCTTTTTTTTATTTCTTTCATCTTTGTTAATAAAAAAGATGAAGCTTTGGTTGGCTGCTTTCTCATTTTTCTGTCCTCTTTTTTATTTGAGCTTCAAGAGTTCAAATTTTTTAGTTTTAAAGACTCTGTAAACTTTTTGCTAGCCGGGAATTTTTTTCCTCAACTAAAACAGTTCTCATAAAAATGGATTCTTATCACTCGTCTCGCGCTTTGCGCTCGATTAAAGTATGTAGAAAATGCCAAATGTTCTATATTATGGTAAACTTTATTATATCGAACAAATGTGTTAATATTTTTGTACATTGGAAAGAAACAGCTCATTTTCATATCGCAAGATAAATTGCACATTTAATTCTTTATCATTATTTTATTTTAGTTGCTCTGCATACTACATGCTTTTGAAGGCTACTACTACTACACGCCAGTGACATGCACAAATAAATGATAGAATTTGCGTATGCTTTCAATCAGTAATAAGATGCAAATTATTATTTTTAATTTTGAATAAGCCAATCTAAGAAGCATTAATTTTTAGTTGCATGAAATAACTTGAAAATATGTATAGTTCCTGAAGTCGACGTAAGCTATTCATCAGGCACATAATATTTCCTGCTCATTATTCCAATAATAAGTAATTAGCATTCGTTAGTTTTTCACTATCAAATTATTATTAAATATAAAAAAAATCAAATTTCATGGAGTTTGGAATTTGTTGGTTGATCTTTGTCAATAAAAGAGAAGAGATTAAGAAAGTAGGCGAAGCTCCATTACAGAATAGGCTGTAAAGCAAATTATCCATAAAAAATTGTCTTCTTTCAGCGACTTCAGAAGTCCTGCTCTTTCTCTATACTGAGTAATACGTTCACTTTGGGAAATGTTATAGATGAACCGAATGCAAGCATTAAGCGTATGCTCAAGCTTGGCATTCAGCTCATTAGCAATATGGTCATATACCACACAGCCGTAGTCAAAGAAAGGAGGGATCAGGCTTTCAACTAGGAGGATACGCGTTAAAGTACGAAGAGATTCTTTATTCCTGTAGAGCTGTTGGAGGACTCTAAAGGTTAGCTTTAAAACATCTGCAACTTGTTCATTCCAAGTAAGAGAGCGATCAACAATATAGCCTAAATCTTTCACAGAATCCACAAAAGGGGGATGAGACGCCCATCGATCAAGAGTGGAGGCAAGGTTGCAATTTTTGCAATTGAGGGAGAGGATAGATAGCCTCAGTTTTAGAAAGGTTAAGAGTGAGCTCGTTTTTGCGTGTGCAAGCGTGGAACCTCTTTTCAAATTTCTCCGTGCAGTAATACTAGAGTACAGAGAATCCGCATATTTTCTGATTAGGGGACAAACTGATTGATGTATTAATAATGAATCTGATGAACAATGTAACTAAAGAATATTCTACTGCTTCATTAGCTTATATATAATCTATACCACAGCCGTTCTTTCTTACATTAAAGGCATCTATGTCCTACTTCTGAGATATTGAGATTTGATAAGAGTCCGTTTCTAGGAAGAAAATTAATCGGATAGTACCCTTTTCGGTTTCCCTGTTTCCGGAATATAGGAATAAAACATTTTTTTAAAACAATTTCATTTCGAATGTACGCAATCCATAAACATTATCGTTATCTCGGAATGAATCACGACCTGCCATAAATTTTAATTCTTATCTTTCCGTAAGAGAATATTCTCTTGGATAATATGGAATTTCAAGTTTTGATCTTTCTCTAATCTTTCTAGAATTATTTTAGAAGATTCATTCTTTTTTTGTATTTCAGATTATTCAGTGATCTACGCCATTATTTTCCCAAATCTAGTTCTTTGCATTTATAAGCCATTATTTCGGAATCGATTCCAAAATCTAAAATATGAATCGATAAATTATTTGGCTGCACAGATTCAAATTATCTTACGGGATTCCGGCTAAAAAAATCAGTGACGATATTGTCTTTTCCTTTACAATAGGATACCTCAGAATCATACTACTGCAGTACTATGCTCCATCGAATTAGTCTCGCGTTCAGATAAGCTGTTGTGTTGAGAAATGTCAACCCTTTATGATTCGTTATGATCTCGAATTCCGGTCGTTGAGAGTTCATTTCGTATAAATTTGATCTCTTTTTGGCAAAATACCGATTCCTCTAATTTGAGGGTAAAATTTTAATCTTGCAGAGTCCTATAAACGCATTCTCAGCTTCTCAAATGATCATAAACAGACCCGGGTGTTGCTACTAAAAAATCTTGAATATAGATAGTTAAAACGTCATCAAACTGATAACCGATTGCGCAATTTAGAGCTCGAATAAATGCAGAAACTGCCGTCTCTAATCCAAACGGAATTTGGCAGGAGTGATACATTTTCGAATCGTGCAAGAAGGCGGTATATTGTCGACAACTCTCGCGCAAAGGTATCTGCCAGTAGCAGTATTGTAGTATGCAGTATGCGTACTGCAGTATGAGCTATCGGATCGTTCAATGATACCTGCTCGCAACATTTCTTGAATTGATTGATCAACGGCTTCTCTATGAGCCAGGGGTACCGGATAGGTTTTTCTAACAAATTTCTTGTCAGGTTTGGACATCATTTGCACAAAAGCATCCCTCCCTGATTAACTAAAATTCGTAAGTCCAGACGCTAACGACCGAACACCGTCTCAAAACTATCAACGTTGAAGACTTTTAATTTGCGCGCTCCGTGAATCATGTCAAATTTATTCAATAATTGAATAAAATGAAATAATTTAATATATTTATGTGACAAATAAATCCAAAAATCGTGGTAAATTAAATCTTATAAAAAATGTTCAGCAAATTCAAATAGCAGAATTTCATTCTGCCTTGATGAACAGTTCATCCGGAAATACATTAAAAATGGATTTTTTTTCTTCGCTTTAATTGCAGTCTCGGTAGAGATAATATTCGATTAACAAAAATGTATTTTGCTAAAAACTTTATTCAAATTGGGAGTAGACGATGAAATAGTTTGTTATATGGCGTAATTTAAACTCTAACATATACTGCGACGTGGAATAAAAAATCCTTGGCAATAATCTCTTGCCGTATACATACTATGTTATGTACCTAGTTTTAGAAATAAGCTATTCTCGTTGAATCAACTTTATCACCGCCTATGCGACTACGCAAATAAAATTGATATTTCATAATCATTTTGATTTTTCTCTGGCACACCCAGAAAAATATTTGTTTGAATGAACAGTATTCCCATATCTTTTGATCCACAATTATCTAAAGAAAGACAGTTGATTAATGAAAATACAGAGTAATAATGGAACAGGAAGTTACTGAACTGTGGGAATTATTTCAAAATAATTAGCTGATTATTATGACTAAAACAATATGGAAGCGGGCCTCTCTCAAAGTTTTTTATGAATGGAAATTTTTCAGTTTTCGAATAACTTTCCTTTGTACAAATCTTCGCTTTAACCCTGCGCGTTCTATAAGGATATTTTTTTCAACAAAAATTATCAGGTTTCACACAATTGTTTCGGGTTCCCAGAGAACATAAAATGATTATATAAAATATAGAGATTCTTGACACGTCACGTATTTTTAAAATTAGATAGTAGCTCCTTATTTTTAATGTTTATAATGGGTGCTGACAATTCCTATCAAATCAAATTCTATATAAATTTTCCATGTAAGAATTGGTTTTCCCTAAAGCGCAGAAGCTTATATAAATTGTGTCATCAGGTTATATTAAATGTGTGATCCATTTTTTTCTCTTCAAACTGAGTCTTATGAAATGTAAATATTTCAAAAGTACACAGGTGACGCCTTTAGTCTGTTAGATAAGAACTTTAGGGAAGGTTATATAAGCTGATGATAAAGTAAAATATTAATTAGTTACGTTGTTTATAAAATTCTTCATCAACAAATTAGTTAGCTGCTCCTATAATTAGAAAATATGAAGATTTTCTGGACTCTAATCTTATCCTTAGTGGTTATCTTCGATTTTATTGGTGAATATAATAATGGAATTCAAAATAATAATATAAATATAATAAGAAAATTTGCTTGAAATTATAAATATATATATATATTCTTTACAATTTAACGTATGGAAATGAACTTATGAGTCTTTTGATTTTCCAAATTCTCGTCAGAGAAGCTACGCTAGTTGACATATGGGAAAGAAATCAGTTAAGATGGTTCGGACATCTTGAAAGAATGAAAAATGAACGACTGACGAAGCAAGTATATAAAGGTAAAGTAAATGGCAGAATGCCCAGAGGTAGACCGCCGAAAGAATGGTTAGAATCTGTAAATGAGACATTGATCCGAAGAGACATAAGAAGTCATAGGAACAGAAGAGCTTGCATGAAGAAATGCATGGACGTAAAGGAAGCTAGAGTAGTATGCCAGGACAGAAATGTGTGGCGACAAATAGTTTATAAGCAGAGTGACAATAGAGTGAATGATGCCTGAAACAAAGACCTTGGATACTAATGGGCCCAAGTGGGGAACCATACATAACAATTTTGTGAGGCTCCTCACTTGGGGTGATCGCTAAAGAGATTGATCAGCAACCTGGGTCGGAGCACTGTTGCGGAGTGAACGTGTTATTTGAATAAATAACACGAAAACTCCAGATCAATCTAAAATATCTATACCATAACACATATACCTACATACCTATCTACCTTATACCATATAACGACCTACTTTACACCTATATACCTATCCCACTACTTTCCAACCGAGCAAGTCACGCCTACCCCGAAAGGGAAATGGCTTAATGGTATAATAATATACACCCCGCCCCCCTCCCCTGTTTCTGTCAAATGTCTACGTGTTGAGACCTCCTGAACCTTTTAGTCTGTTAGCACCATGACTTTCGAAAGAATTGATAGATTTTATCAGCCTTTGGTATGCTCTTGGACTGCTCTGAAATGAAAGTCAAGCTGGTTAGTCAGCAATTTTGAATAAATTTCAAAAAAGGTAGATCGTTTTCAAAATTTTTAAACCACTGACTTAGAATTTGAAAATCCTATGCACGGTTGTTTGTAGTAATCGAAAAGACAAACAATTCATCTTGTTGACTTTCTTCGGAAAAAGAATAAATTACCAGAGTTATAGAATTTACCAAATTTGAAAATACAAACGAAAATGTAAATTTCAAGATAAATAGCGCACGAGATGAAAAAAGTCAAGAAGAAAAAAACACTGATATTTGAACACCCTACAAAATTGTCATAACAACTTTTTGAATTTTCTTGAAAAGTCGGACATTTAAATTTTGATCGCACGACAAAATAATGAAAAATCCAAATTCCATTTTGCGGTTAAACTATACAAGCTACAAAAACGGTAGCAAAATTTGTTTTCCCACAAAAAAAGACCACAAATTTGTTATTGAACCTTTCTCGATAGGATGTGTAATTCTTGTTTTAATCGTGTAAAATAACATTAAAAAAAAAAAAAAAATTGATTAGCATTTCGAACTCGAAAGTTCATTGCCTCACTACCCGATTCGGGTAGTGTTTCTAGGTGGATAAATACTACCGTGTGGGTCCACCACACCCATGACGGGTCAACAACACGCAGTATTCCCCGAACGGTCACCCATCCAAGTACTAACCGCGCCCAACACTGCTTAACTTCAGTGATCTAACGGGAACTGGTGTTTTCAGCATGGTGTCGCCGTTGACATAATAAAATAACATTAACAATAAAAAAATTAAATTTGTGGAGAAACGACGCAAGGTTCGAAAAAGGCTGATGGTAGAAAAGTTGTGCTCAACCAAAATAAAGCTACGAGCTTGTCATTAATATTTTTTGATAGGAATCTTAGTTTTTGTTTTAATCGTAAAAATAGCTTTCAAAATCAAAAAAGAATTTTTTTTATATAAAACACACAGGGGTGAAAAAAATAAAAAGACAAAAGTTGTTTAATCAAAAAGGATAAAATTTTTAACTATAAAAAAGACAAATGTTAACGGTGGAGTCTAATTTTTCTCCAAGAACCTGAATGTTCAACCAGAAGAGGTAAATTTTCAACCAGCAATGAAATAGTGGAATTCTAAGTTGAAAACATCAATGGTTTAACAAAAAAAAAGGATTATAAACTACATTGTCACATTTTCAACCAAGAAAATGATTTTTGAAACATTAAATATAAATCATGGATGAAAAATAATGAACTTTCAACAAAAGAGTTTAAATTTTAGCCAAGTAGTATAATTTTCAACTAGTGAAGCTAAATTTCCAAATGGGTAACATGAGAAAAATGTAATCCTCTGTTTCTTGTTTCAGAATTAAGTTCGCAATTCGAGTGTTTGCCTAATGGTGCCCCAATTCCTGGTGTTCCACGATCCGGACCTTCTGCTTCTTCTAACAGACAGTCTCCTGAAAAGTCACTTCCTCCTGCCAGACCTCATGCTTCTGTCCGGCCTGCTCCACCTGCCAAGCCTTCTCTTCGCGTCAGGTCCAGGTCCCCTCATGCCAGGGATACTTCTTCTCTCATACTTGGATTTGCACCTGAAGAACTTAGATTTATTCGACTCATTCCCGAGAAAAATCCTGACCGGGTATTCGAACTTCAAAGATACACTTTTCCTCTCGATAAGTTAATCAAATTGAGAAAGCACCGTAATGTCCTTCACCCCATTCCAACCGAGGAACAAATTGTATTATCAACATACAGTGGTGATGTATTTGCAATATTCGAAAAGTTGTCTAACGGATGCACGATTTTTCGTGCAATATTCTTACATGTTACAGCTATGGGGGAAAGGGCAAAACATAACATCTACAGCGGCGCTTCTAAAGAAATGACCCCAGCAGAAATCGCGGTTTGTCCAGTAGGTCCCCAGAACCCAATAGCAAAACATTTTAGAGTATTTCGTGCGTAAACCACAATTCTTCACACCGTTACTTCGATTGACCAATTCTTTCCAGTGTCGTCAGTGGGACGGGAAATGACCGTGAATTTATATCATAAGATAAAATATGCACGCTTGCTACTTTCTTGTTAATGTCAAGTTTATTTGTTAATTTCTTTCAATTGTGAAATCATTCAGTTCAAATGCATAATTCTAAAATCTTTTACTTTAAAAATATTGAAATATAGCTTGGCAAACTTGAGCAATGAAAATTTAGAAGCGTTTAAAATTTTTAATTTTTCATAGGAAAAGTTTCAATTTGATTAACTGTAAATATATATCAATTGTTTACATATTCAATTTATTATACAAAATGCTAAATTTCTAATATTATGTTAAACTTTATTATATAAAATAAATGTATATTATATTAAATAAATGCATGATTATTTTATTTTAGTTACCATACAGACTAGACTACTGAAGACTGCTACTACTACAGACCACAGACAGACATACATTAATAAATGATAAAAGTCGTATGAATGAGTATAACAGTTCTTTAAATTTTCTATATTTTGTATTGAAAATTCTTTAATCACGATGCAATTTTGTAAGTACTGAAAAAATCGTGTAAACTATCTAAAAACTGAAATGGACATTTTGTAAAACTCCTGAAAAGCCATAAGTTTGATTTGGGCTTTTCTTCCATATCTCGCACAAATGTTCTAGAACAGCTTAAATTATTTTTGTATTCAATAACAAATATTTAAAAATATATTGAATTTTCTCTGAATAAATAAGTAAATCAAATTGATGTCGTAGGGTTCTGCAGCGATGAGTCACTTTATTCGCACAAATATTCAATAATTTATGGACAAAAATAGTTGTATCGGTTCAATTAATCATAGTTTGTCCATAAATTGGGATTTTTATTAATGAATTGTGTGAACAATTATTGATATCAAATATCCATGAATTCTTGTGAAAACTTGTAATGATTTTTTACCATGAACATTTTTTAAAGAATTCTGAAAATATTGCAAAAATCTGCAACATTTTCAAGTAATTTTTTTATTTCGAAAGATTTTTCTGAACTCTAGGAATAATTTCCTTTAGTTCAAAACATTTCATGAAAGTTTATCTTTTTTGTTTAAAAATTCAATAAATTGGTTCAGTATCTTTTTCTTTCTTGACTGAAAAATCTTTCCTGGTTGAAATTCCAACTCTTTCTTATAAATTCGTCTTTTTGGTTTGAAAATTTATATCTGTTGGCAGAAATTTGATACTTTTTGGTTAAAAATTCAAGTGTTTAGTTAAGAATGAATTTTTTTTTGGTTGGAAATTGAACTAAGTAACTTCGAAGCTCGAATATCCATTAGGGATTTATGTAGGGGACAAGTCGAATACATCTAAGCTCTTCAAACTGTAATCGAAGTACGCAAGGGAAAGTATACCTGGCAGGAGCAAGAAAACTTCCGGGAGAATGTTTGTCAGGAGAAGAAGCAGAATACCCGTAATGAGGAATACGAGGAATAGGGTCGCCATAAGGTAAACACTCGAACTGTGAATACACTTCATCCCTATATCCAATTCCTCCCCCCCCACGGGGGATGGGCCCCCGCCCCGCGGTCACAAACACCGGGGTAGATATCATAATGTCATTAATGTTATGATGTTTCTCTCAGAAAAAGTATTTCTATGCAATTACAGTTCTTTCAAAAAGATTTCATCAGATTTTGATTTATTTCTCGACGTTTGAAAGATTTGAAGGGGTGTTCAAGTGTTGTCAGAATTGGCTTAATTCAAAGACAAATTTTTGTTGGCTCTAAGTCAAAGAAAAGGTTTCTTGATGCAAAGAAATTTCTTTGGTTCGAAGAAATATCCTTCTGTTCAAAAGAAGCTGTTTTTTCATTTTAAATGTTCTTCTTTTTGAAAATGTTTACGGCTTCTTTGACTCAAGATAAGTATTTTTTTGAAACCACCTTAGCAAAGCAACACGTTCATTGTAAACGTAGTCCATTTTTACGATTCGGCACAAATATTGGCTTCAAAATATGCTACCGTTCCTAATAATTGGATCCTCAACAAGACTTAATCATTCTTGAATTCTGATGTACAGAAACATATTTTATACCAAATTTTTATTGCAAATTTGGAGTAACAACTAATTTTTGCATCCACGTAAAGGATTTTGACAAAACGAATTAAATTTTAATTAAGGACGTTGTACTCAAAACTAACCTCAAAAATCATTCGCCCAATTTCACTCAATAAATACTAATAACATTAAATATTTGTTTAATCCCAATGAGCAGTACTCCTTTTTTCAAACAGAGTGTGTATGGGAAGGGAAAAAGTGTTTCATTTAATACTGTTTGCGTAAAATGAAAATTTCTAATGTTCAGGTTAGTTTTGAGGTCAGCATTAGAAAGTTTTGGTTGTGTACTCTAAATTTGTATCATTAAATGACTAATGGAAGAGTCGAGTATGCCACATTACAGAAAGCAACACACCTATAGGGATGGTCACTCTACCAAAACGGCTCTCAGCGGAGCAATAAACCTATTCGAAGGACAAATGAAGCAGGAAGGCTTTGCGATTGAAACCTTTCTGGACATTGGAGGAGCCTTAAACTACATTAATTCATTTTCTTTGAATTGTTTTTTATGATTTTTAGATAATTTCTGAAAAATAAGACAATAGCAAGCCAAGATATGGCGTCACTATTTTAAGAATTACTATTGTTAATGTTAAACTCTGAATTTACTATGTTTATTGGAATATAATAATGAATGATTGAAGAATTGTACTTATACTAAGAGAAAGTTTCTATAATCCCTGGGAAAGACTGTGAGGTTCGCAAAACACAATGGGAAAGACATTCTTCCCATGTTCATTCTACGTATTTCTAATTTTTCCCATAGAAAATAGGAAAAACTTCGATGGTCCCCTACTGCAAATCCCTATATAGGTGCCTATGAAGGATCTAATAAAACGTCCTTGTAATCATCTATATAGGATCCTACCTGGGAGTTTCCTTCTAGGTGCCTATAAGTAGTACCTATAGAATTTGGTACAGGATCCTATATAGTTTCCTATATAGTGTATAGGATCCCATATAGGATACTATATAGGATCCTATGTAGGACACCATATAGGATCCTATGTGGGATACCATATAGGATCCTATGTACTATGTAGGATAACATATAGGATCCTACGTAGAAACCTACAAATTGAACCTACAAAAAATCTTACGTTCAAACCTACGATTTACGCCTATATGAAACCCTATATAAGAACCTTCAGCTGTCCCTATTTACATTCCTACCTTCTAACCTACAAACAGGCCCTACGTTAGGACTTATCTTCTTATCTGTGACCTATAATCAGTCACTCTACGTATAGATTTCACACTCAAACCTAAAAGCTGGTCCTACATGGAATTCCATGAATCTTATTACGTTCGCAATTTAGATCCTGTTACTTTTTAATTTTTGATCATAATAGGTTTGGAAAAGGATCAGTGAAAAAACCTACATGATAAACTGATAAATAGATTGTGGTTCTACAAACAAAAACACGTAACTTGCAGTCATTATATATATATTTTTATAAACGATACACTTATTTTGGAAAACCATTATAATGCTTTACAATGTAAAAGTACTGATTTGTTGCGCAGTACATTTGCTTTGACGTGATACTAACGTAACGAAAGTACCCTACATGAATCTAATTGTTGATTAAAAATAAACGTAGCAATTCCGATCTTGTAGGATTTTCAAATACTTTTTGTATATTGCTGCCTGTATGTAAAGTGTCCTTATTTTTACAATAATAAAACAATTTAGTAAGTGAAAATGCGACAATGTGGATCTTACTTTTTTTACTAAATGATCCAGCCCGCTACGGCCTTTGAAACCTTGTTCCATTAATTTATCGCGAAAAACTTCTGAAATATTAAATTGCGTATTACATTTTCATTATGGCCCAGCTATTTGAAGCAATAGAAATTGTATAAAATATTAAAATGCTCACCTTCTAAAGCTCTCAGTATTTGGTGAAAATCTTTTTCCTGATCTGACCTTCTTGCCTAGGTCCGACTTTCTTTTTATTTATACAGCGATTCTCTAAATCATCTCCCCAAATAGTTGTTGCGAGGGCAATAATGAATGGGCCATGACCAGAAATGTGTTTAATTGCCTTCCATCCCTGAGTTTCAACCCATATGTCGCCACCCAGGTACGTCTACTAATATTTTGGGAAAAGATCATCATTAAATTGATCTATTTTAGACATCTTAGAAATTTTATAAATAATTTTTAAAATTGCAAGCCCACTTGCCTGATCATTTAACGTGTCTTACTTCTTTAAATTCACTTCATTTCCCGATATCTTTTCATTTGAGGTACCTTCTCCGGTATTGTTTTCGGACAAATTTTTGTCTTCTACTTCCATTGATTTAGAAACAATATTTGAATTTTCTTGAAGTTCATTTTCTTTATCACTACTTCTGGTTTCATCTAAAGACAATTTCTCTCACGAATCTCGTAACAGACTCTTTTTCTTCTTTTCGAGGATATTCTTCATGGCAACATCTTTTGCTGCATCTACTTTCGTTTTCTAGGGAGGTGCAAAGAAATGAAAAATATTGTTTTAAATATGAATGTTGTGGCAATGCCACCTACCAGGGTGGCGATCCGGCGGACGATTCGAAATTCCCGGTTATTTCCCGGTCAAGTTTTTCAATTGTCTAGACCCAATAAAAGTACAATATTCATATTTATCGCATAGCACAAAGGTTTATTTTAATTTATGACTTTAATCCTTGCGAGGGTTGGTTTATTCCCCCGTCGAATGGCAGATAGTCGGTTGCGTATACACACGTATATACGTATCCGTATACTAAAGTTTCATCGTTGGCTAAAGGTGTGACAATATTCCCTGACAATATTTGCGGAACATTAACATAAATCCTATCGGCATACCTAAAATTACAATTTCTACGCTAGATACTAAAACTTATATCGGAAATCTAAGGGTTACCGAATTTCAA
This sequence comes from Andricus quercusramuli, assembly GCA_932178445.1. Taxonomy (NCBI): domain Eukaryota; kingdom Metazoa; phylum Arthropoda; class Insecta; order Hymenoptera; family Cynipidae; genus Andricus; species Andricus quercusramuli. The sequence continues at coordinate 203,910 of CAKNXH010000379.1, forward strand.
CTACAGCGCGCCTCGCAGGCGGACTACGAAGTAAATGGTCATTAGCAAAGATTATAAACTATTTGCCGCAAGTGAAAAGTAACAATGTCCAATTTCTCATAAACAACTCTTAATCTAAACATAAGTTCTCAAGATTCATGAAACTTTGACAAGAGAAGGTTTCAGGAATCTTGGAAAGTTTCCAACTACAGTTTGGCGGGAAAATTCAAAAATAAGAAATGAAACGGAACATCGCATGAGGCCAGTTAACTAAATTTACGCGGACCTAGGCTCGTGGATTTATAATAATTATGTCATGACGTGCCAATAAACTAACCTCGACCAGACGCAAGCGCGCATGCGCATAAACTTACATGGGACCTTTCGCGCATTTCGAACTTTTTGTCTGATGAAACCTTTCATAGGTACTTGAATACTTTTATGCTAGATGAAAGGTTCCATGGAGACATAACCCTAAGTAAATTCTAGGTTGACAATCTGCGCGGTCGGATTTCGAAGTTGAAGTTCAATTGATAGCCCAGCCAATGACCGTTGAAACTGCTCTTATCAAATTTCCGGTCAGAAGTCGTAAACTCCCTCAAGATGGCGTCACCTATGTAACCATTCCAGCGTACCAGAACCTCGGTAATCCTCTGACGTAGCGGCTCAGCCCTGGTTGTCTGTCATGCAGTCATTAGCTGGTATCGTGTATGGTGGATTGCACCTCGGATGTCGAGGAATGTACCGCTGCATAGTGGAAGATGGCGATCAAAAACGAGACCACTACTGAATTTTCGGGACCCGCCATCTTGTATTGTGATCAGGAAGATGGCGGCGTAAAGTATTAAAACCATGATTGGTGGCGGATCTCTAACTCAGGGTGCGTTGACTAACTCCAAGGAACCCTCTGCTGCACCTAGCCACCCTTGGCTTTCTTGAACTGGATGTTCTAGTGACGTCACGCCTTGCTGACATGGCGCTCAAGGACTGGTGGGGATGACGAGCAGATACGGTGCTAGTTATATGGAGCGTTCATGGCCCGCCATCTTGGATTGAAGCCGGTAACCATGGGAACGTGGGATGCTTGGACTATGGTTGGTGATAGGTACGTTGGAAACTCCTAGTAAACCTCTGATCGGACGGCCCGTCTCTGGCTCCTGTAGTTGTTGTCTTTGATCTCGGTTTTAACAGATGGAGGTTAGGTAACATGAAAGCAAAATTTACGGAGTAAATAATCTAAATGAACAATTTCTGACGAGTGCTCCTGGCCGAGGTGACTTCCGCTCTTGGTCTTGATGGATTCAAAATCTCAAAAAAAAAAACATCTAATACGGATATCACTTTGAAGTGACAGGTAAGTCAACTTTACCCTGTCACAACACCCCCCTGCTTAAACGGAAGCTCGAGGTTCTCCTTTGATAAACCGGCAAGCGACAACGATCCTCAAGATCTCTCACGGGACCAAGAGCCTCGCCTGACCCCTCCAAGAGCACTCATCGATTCTCAAGTAGCAAAATAAAGCAAAAACGGAATGTTAAGCCACAACCAAAAGGAATTGATAAAATTATTTTAGCCATTTTATAAGCCATAAAAAAAATAATAGTTAGCAAATATAAGCAAAAATAATAGTTAGCAAAATCATAGGCAAAAGGGGAAAATAATAATAGTTAGCGAAATCATAGGCAAAAGGGGAAAATAATAATTTTTAGCGAAATTATAAGCTATAATATCATAAGCCATAACCAATAATAATATTAGAGCTGGGTAGAAGGTGGGACAGGATAATTTCGCGAAGTGTAGGGGTGGTTGGGGAATGTTGGGCTGATGCTGGGACGAACTGATGACCCGGGGTAGTTCTAGGCCTGACACACAACAACAGCAACAACAAAATTTGTGAATCAATTACCTTATTTTTGGTTAAATGACAAGCTGTAGCACACTTCGTAATATTTCAAAGCAAAAATTTCTTTTATTTTCGTAACAAAAAAACATGTGGAAGGAAACATCCTGCCTGAAGAGGAAGCCTTCAGCTTAAGGATCAAAATTCTTTAGATCGCAATTCAATAATACATTAACGAACAATTAGGTCGTTGATGGACACCAAGCCTCCATTATTTTTTTTTTTTCAATCAGACGTGCTCTTCGTATTTTGCCAAGAATATTGACGCACAACATTTTTCCAGATAGCTCAACGCCATTTTATAAATTATCGCCACATCACTTTCAAATAACAAAAAAATTTCTCTTTCTAATATCCAATCACATTGAAAATAAAAAAAATCTAATACCACCTAAGGGATCGTCCATAAATTACGTAAGACGTTTTCCTTTTGTTTGAATAAAGAAGGAAATAAAATTGCTGTGAAGTTGAGAAGGACACAACGATACAAACAAAAGAAAAACGTCTTACGTAATTTATGGACGATCCCTAAGTAACGAAAAATAAACGTCCTTTTTGGAAAAATGATTTGAATTTCGGGGTTGTACGGTAGAGGAAGAAAAAAAAATAAATATAAGTTAAAATAATAATAATAATAATAATAATCGCAAGTTGCCCGATAATTATTGGCGCCGGGATGCGGCCAGGCCATTTGCATGGCCCGCTTGGTGGGAGCGAAATAATTGTTCGGCCAGCTTGGCCCCCCCGGTGAAAACCTCCTGACCAGGCCGGCGCCTCCACTCGCCCACTAGAACCTTATCGGATGCATAAAGGGGCCCGCAGTTAGGACAGTTCGATTTCCTAACTCCGGGCTCCCCGCAGCCGAAGCATAAGGTGCCAGCCCCGGCCGTGTCAGGACATTGACCCCGTAGGTGGCCCGCCCTCCCACACGCCCAACAACTTTTGTGGGTGGGGCCCCGATACGCTCGCAGTTTCAGGGCATCCATCTTTAACCATCCTTGGCGGGAGAGGTTATTATAGCCTAGCAACCTCATCCATCGCTGTTCTGATAGCATCTCTTTATTGCAGGGGGTCCATTTAATTTCGCGGCTGCGACTTGGGCGATTGGTGGCCCTGGATGTGCCGGGGGTTCCGGCGCTGGTGCTGGCCGCCGTCCTGACTGCTTGGGTGGTCGCCCCTCCTGGGGCTGACCTGGCGCGGCTTGACCCCTTTTGGAGGGTTTTTGATTGCTCGGTAATCTGAAATAAATAAAGGAGAACCCTATAACTACTGTTTAGGGATCGTCCATAAATTACGTAAGACGTTTTTCTTTTGTTTGTATCGTTGTGTCCTTCTCAACTTCACAGCAATTTTATTTCCTTCTTTATTCAAACAAAAGAAAAACGTCTTACGTAATTTATGGACGATCCCTTACTTACTGGTTATTGGTCACATGTGGTATATCCTGCACATAAGGCTTGAGGTGCCTAATGTGCTCTTTACCCGCGTATTTTCCTTTCTCGGTAATCAAAATGTATACGACGAGAGACAACCTGCGCTTAATCTTATAAGGCCCGTCAAATTTATCACATAATTTAGCTGCAAGGTTGTCTTCCTTTTTAGATAACACGCGCTGACGCTTCAATACATTTCACCCACCCGAAAGGAACGAACACGCTTACTCTCGTCGTAGTATTTTGCCTGGGATACGTACGCGCCTACCGGTAGGGAAGCGGATTACGTCCGAAGTTTACGAAAGCTGCTGAGACCTTCAGCGTACCGTGGGAGGCGGTATTATACGCGAATCGGAACTCAGGTAAGTGGGCATCCCACTCCTTATGGTTCTTGTGGAGAAAAGCTACAATCATCGTTTTCAATATGCGGTTGACGCGTTCGTTAGGGTTGGCCTGTGGGTGGTAAACCGGATTCGTCGAGTGGATGATTCCGATGGTCTTGCACATCTGTTCCATGAGCCTATTGGCGAACTCGGTACCATTGTCCGTGTGTATCACCTCAGGAGTTCCCCAACGCGATACGATGAAATCCTCGAAGGCCTTTTTGATGGTAGGACCGTTAGCCGTTCTGATTGGAAGTACCTATACCCATTTGGTGAAGAGGTCCTGAAAAACCAGGATGTACTTATAACCGGAAGTACTTCGGGGAAAAGGGCCCATAACATCGGCGGCTACCACTGTCCAGGGCCGCTCGACGACGCGTTGACCCATCATGCCGGCCGGGCGAGCCTGTTCAACCTTACACCTCTGGCAAGGGTCACATTTTTGAACAAAATGTGCGACGTCCGAGTACAGCCCAGGCCAGTAATATACGTCTTGTCCCTACCCAAATGTCCGGATTGGGGTTCCGAATGTGCTTCCTCCAACATCTGAGTCCTAAACGCTTCTGGGACCACCAACTTCCATGCTTCAAGGTCCGGAATCAACTGGTCGGTAATCTCATTCGGCCTATGTCGGTATAACTTATCATTTTCGATCTTCCAATCAGAAAACAGCCCAGGTCGCTCCGCTACCAACTGTAGTCGCTTATTGTACCAGGGATCGGTTGATTCTTCGAACCCGATGTCCACCTGCTCTATAGCTGATGAAATCGTATTCGAGAAGTTCAAGGGACCATCTTGCGAGTCTACCGGTAGGGTTCCTCAAGTTACGCAACCATTTCAAACTACTGTGGTCCGTAATCACCTTAAAATGGAAACCCTCCAGGTACTCGCGGAACTTCCTAATCCCGAAAACGACTGCGAGGTATTCCCGTTCAGTAACCGTATAATTGCGCTCGGCAGCAGACAAGGTGCGACTCGCGAAAGCGATTACTTTCTCCTGGTCGTCTTAAACCTGAGTCAACGCCATGCCCAGACCTGTGGCACTAGCGTCCGTCTGAAGGTGGAAAGGATTCTCTTCTACGTCCCCGAATGAAGGATAAGCCAAAATGGGTGCAGAGGTTAGTGCTTCTTTCAACTAATCGAAAGCTTCCTGCTGTTCGTCTCCCCAGTGCCACTTTACTTCCAGCTTGAACAGTCTGGTAAGGGACTCGGCCACCTTGGCAAACTCGGGAATAAATCGCCTGTACCAAGATGCTAACCCCATAAATCTGCGAAGCTGTTTGACAGTGCGGGGAGCTGGGTACGCAAGGATGGGAGCTACCTTGTCTGGGTCTGGCCTCAATCCCTGCTTATTAACTATGAAACCTAAATATCGAACTTCGGCACAACAAAACTTGCTCTCCTCCGGGTTAATGGTCAAGCCTGCCTCCGAAATCCTATCGAGGACTTTCTCCAACCAACGCAGATGCTCCTCAAATGTCTCAGTGATTACAATGATGTCGTCAAGGTAGGAGAATGCGTTAGGTCTCATTTCGGAAGTGACGATCTTGTCGATCAATCTCTGAAAGGTGGCCGGAGCCCCCGTCAGTCCAAATAGCATCCGAGCAAACTGAAAAAGGCCCCTGCCAGGAACCACAAATGCCGCATATTCCTGGCAAGGCTCGTCCAAAGGGATCTGATTAAAAGCCGCGCTAAGGTCGATCTTGGAGATGAATCTAGCGGCCCGGAGTTGCCTTAGTATGTCCGACATATATGGGAGGGGGTAGGCATCCCTTTTAGAGATAGCGTTTAGCTTCCTGAAATCTAAGCAAAGCCGATAACCCCCGTCCCCCTTCTTAGCCGTTGCTATAGGGGCCGACCATTCGCTAGAGGACTCCCTAATCACCCCTTCCGCAAGCATCCTGTCCACTTCTGCGTATATGGCCTCCTGTACTTTAGGGAACACAACTCGATATCTTTCCCTTATAGGTGGGTGGCCCTGTATGTCTATATGATGCTTGACCAAGTGGGTAGCGTTAAGCTGACCCTCTCTTTTAGGAACTATTTTGCGTTTAATCAATTCTTGCAATTCCCGATCCTGTTCGTTCGACAAGTCTAATAAACCACTGCAATTCTCTTCTGTGGTTAACCATGTGTCGAGTGGATAGACCTGACCATCCGTATCTGGCATCCAGATTTCTTTAGAACGCGCCGCGAAGACCATGTCGAAATCTGATTGCGCGTCCAGACCTAAAACAAACTCGGTATCCAAATTGGTGGCTACCCTGACTTCACTTACCTTAGTAATCCCGTCGATAGTCAAGGGTAGCTCAACCACACCTAAGATTTCGTCTCTGGAACCCTTTGCTAATATCATCGACGATTTTCGAGAGCTGTCTAAATCTTTGCACAAGGCTTCGAGGATCTTTGGGACTAAATCGCAACGAATGAGTGTCCTAGTTGAACCGGGATCATATAAAGCATCGACCGAGAAGGAATCGATAGAGATCTTGAGGTGCACTCGACCGCGTACCAGCTCGGTCTGCAATATGCCAGCGATCTGATTAGGATCGGAAAAATTTTGTATGTACCCTTCATTGGTCACTATCTCATCAAGGTCTGATGCTTTAAGTTCCCGTTGAATATCCCTAATAACACGACCCGAAAGTGATAAAGATCTATCTCTTAAGCCAGTATGTCGGTTAGGCACAATGGTGCTGTTTGCCGCTTCCTGTTTCAAATCACTGAAGGTACCCACAGGACGCGGCGAACCACCATCCCCCCCATGCACAAGAGCTTCCACGACAATTGAGTTTTGAGGCTCATCGGAGGACGTGGTATCTAGGAGGAAATCATAGGGTGGTACGCTAATACCCCTATATTCTCCTAAATCGTTTAAGGCCGAAACGGTAGTTATTATAAGCCCAGAGACGTCCAAATCAGTTTTGGCGGTCTCTTTATTTTGAGAGGCAGTAGATACCGGTCCTACTGCTTCTTTTCTGCGTTTCCCGAGCAATCCGGGCAAGTCTTAAGGGTAAAGCCCTCCTTTTTACACGCGAAACAAATCCATTTGCGAGTCGCGCTTGGGAAATTCAGAGTGTCTCGGCGATTATTTTACATAGGAGTGTCTTGGGGAACGCTTGGTAGGTTCAGGGATCTAAAATGGGTGTTCACAGGTAGATCGAAGCTATCCCGGCGCGTATTTGCCGTTAGAGTGTCCCGTGGAACACTCGGTAAATTTGGCGTACTCCTTC